>JAWLRI010000829.1:1778628-1812890 GCA_034781795.1 Crypturellus tataupa
GAGACAGTTGCTTATGGATGGGGGACTTTGTATGATTTTAGCATGCTTCTAAGCTATTCTGCCATAAACTAAACTATTAATGACTAGTGTCAAGTCTCATCTTTCTGCTCACAGAATCGCAGAGTGGCTGAGGTTGGCAGGGACCTCTAGAGATCACCTAGTCCAACTCCTGCTCCCCAGAGCACGGGGACAGGTTGGCATCCAGGCGGGTTGGGAAGATCTCCAGAGAAGGAGCCTCCACAAGGAGCCTCTCTGGGCACCCTGTGCCAGGGCTCTGTCATCCTCACCGTCGAGAGGTTTTCCTCATCTTCAGGTGGAATGTCCTGCCTTCAGTCTGTGGCTGCTGCCTCTCGTCCTCTCATAGGCCACCACCAAACAGAACCTGGCCCCATCCTCTTGACACCTCCCTTATGGTGATGAGATCCCCTCTGGGCTTCCCTTCTGCAACTGAACAGCCCCAGCTCCCGCAGCCTGTCCTCACAAGGGTGATGTTTTGGGCCCCTCATCGTCTTTGCAGCCCCGCGCGGGGCTCTCTGCAGTTGCTCCATGTCCCTCTTGTGCTGGGGAGCCTAGCTCTGCCCACAGCACTCCATATGTGGCCTCACTAGGGCTGAGGGGAGGGGAGGATCATGACCTACTGGCAACACCGAAGTGGCCTTCATGGTCACAGGGCCCTTTGCTGGCTCATGGTCAGCCTGTAGTTCAACAGGATGCCCTGGTCCTTCTCCACAGAGCAGCTCTCCAGCAACTCATCCTCCAGTCTGTCCTAGTGCCTGGGGTTGTTCCTCCCTAGGTGCCAGACCCTGCACCTGGCTTCCTTGAATTCCATAATGTTGCCCTCTGCCCAGATCTATACCCTATCCTACTCCCTTTGAAGGCCATCCCAGCCCTCTGGTGTATGTGATAAAAATTGTTAAGGGGGCACTGTGTCACTTGATGAATAAGTGGAAGCAATCTGCTCCTGGGGAGTCACTGCTGACTACAGCTCTCCAAATAGACTTCATGCCATTGACAGCCCTCCTGAGCACTGGCGTTTAACCAGGTCTCAGTCCTCCTCAGTGTCCTCAGTGCCTCCTCAGTGGCATGGGAGACAGTGTCGAAAGCCTTGCTGAAGTTAGGGGAGATGACATCCACTGCTCTCCCTGCATGTGCACAGCCAGTGATTCCACCCCAGAAGGCTCTCTGGTTGGTTAAGTAGGATATTCCTGTAGGGATCCATGCTGGCTAATCCTGGTCACCTTCCTTTTTTCCACGTGCTTGGAGGTGAAATGCAGGCTGAGCTGCTGCATCCCTTTTCCTGGGGCGGAAGTGAGTCTGCCGGGCCAGTAGTTGTTTGGATCCTCCTCCTTGCCTGTTGCGAAGGCTGGAGAGTTGCTGGCTTTGATCAGGCTTGAGGCATCTCTGCTGTCCTGCAGGATCCTTGAAGGACGGTGGAGTGGCCCAGGACTAACATCCCTGGGCACTCGTGTGTGCATCCCTGCAGGGGCCCATGGATTTGTGCATGTCACTTTTGCCTAAAGGACCTCTAACCCAGTCTTCCTCAGCCAAGGGAAAGTTGTTTCCTGCAGAGAACTCAGAAATGGACCAGGATTTAGATGTCAGTTCTTCTATGTGTAATATTGCAATGAAACCAACAGTTCTGGAAAGCATCAGGCTTACCTTGTTCATGCAGAATGTCCCTGGGTCTATGAATTGTGCTTCTACAATAAACTCAATGCTATCAGCTGAGGAACTGATGCTTTGGAAAGCCATCAAAATCAGCCTTCTTCCTAGGAAATGTATCTCAGTTTCGTACAAAATCATGATGAGAATGAGTATCCTCTTTTGCCTCCATGCAGTATGCTTTAATGACATATATCCAGTGTGGCTATTTACTTTGCCTCCTACATAGATAAATAGCTACACAGTCACTTCTGAATTCCTCTAGTTGCGAATACATACATAGCTTCCAACAGTCATTCCCATTTACTTTCCTGTGTTCAGCTACATCACATACATTTTGAAAACAGATGTTAGATCAAGGTCATACAACAGCATGGATTTTAAAAGGGACATAATTAGATGAATGTGGTTCTCTGAAGGATGTTCTATGTGATCTTAAACTGCCACATCAGTAACAATGTCCTTGAGGATTTTTAAAAGCATGAAAAACACCTTCAAATTAAAAGAAAAAAAAAAAGAAAAAAATGAAATATTTCCCCAAATATTCAGTACTATTAACTTTACAGAAAGTGGTTAGAAGTGATAACATAATGAATATTCCAAGTTCTTTTTTTGTGACTCTCAGCAGAGAGGAGAATAATAAATGACTTTAAGATATTTGAAAGGCTTAGTTATGTAAGCCTTTTATAATAATTCAAACTGCTAATAAGTTACATAAAAAAAATCTTTGACATAGAACACACAGACTTAATTTCTTTGTGAAACTACTTGTCCTCCAAATGTTTTTTAAACTAATTTATCTAACTTTAGCCAATTTTATAGTGATAGTTAGTTCAAAGCTATTGCATTTTTATTGGCTTAATGAATTAAGTGGTCAGAATGAAGTCAAAAATGGGGCTGTGGCAAAAGCTAAATCATTTTTGCATATCAGGAAGAGAAAGCATCAGGAATTTTTCTACTGTTTACAGAACTCTGATCATAACTTTCATTTTGTTACAACTGAAAATCTTAGCACAGGATATAGAAAGCCCAAAGATAACTAAACTTCATGAATTATGTGGCTTCTAGAACTATTTTTGTTTCATGTTAGATTTTATGCTTAGAAAAACAGAATGAACTTTTATCTACCAAAAAGAATACTCACTTTGACAATAGCTTCATTAATGTCTGTCAGAGCTCTTTTGTAAGTGTGGTTTAGAATACCTGAAACAAATCTTTGCCATCTATAAAATTCAAGATGACTTCTAATAAGAAGGTGTATATATAGAGCTTATACAGAAAAGCTGTGCTAAAAGTTTTGGTAGACAAACTGGAATGCAGCTATTCATGAAGCCCTAGTATTTGCAATAGGCATTGTGACAGGAGGAAAGCAAGGGTTCTGTGGAAGGGAGATGAATATTAACCTTTTAAAATTTTCTAATTTGACTTCATAATGCTTTTAGGAAAGATCCTTGTATTTTCTGTGGCAATTAAGATACTTGAAGGTTTGAAGGTGTTTTTAATATTGAGGGGAGTCAAAGGGCATGCACAATGTGCTGATGAAGGCCAGCTAGTGCGGGAGTATGAGTACTTAAGACTGAAAAATTGCTGAATTTGAAATAAAAACATAGTCAAAACAGGTGATAAAGTTCCCATACACCACATATGTGCCTGACTATAATCTAACCCTGGATCCTCTACCAAACCATTCAAAAGAGAAGTGAAATTATTAATGGTCTGTTTTAAAGCCGTTTTATTAAAGCATGGAATCAGCTTCTGCAGGGAAAATGGGACACCTGCTTAAGTGCTTTATTATGCTAGTTTCTAGAAAAAAAGTATTTGAACTCTGGTCTTGTATCTTTGTAAATAGATGAGTCAAAATATCTTTTGTGTATTCAGCATTGAAGAAAAAATGTGGTCATTTCTAAGTGTATAAAATGTGATTGCTCATTCTCAATGCCTGCAAATGTGCAACGGGGTATTTTGCAACATACTGTGTTAGAATCAGGTTGAAAGAAAAAGGAAGCTATTACAAATAAAAGAATTGATTGCTCTTAGAGAGGAAATATCAAAATGATACATGTATATTTCCATTTGTCAATGGAGTGCATGTACGATTGTCTTCTGTATCTTATTTTAGCAATAATTAAAGTACCTATGTTTTTATGCTATGCAAATAACTGTTTAAAGCAGTTATGAAAAGCATTGTGTTTTAAAGCATATGGGAGAGACTCAAATGCAGGCTTACTGCGTGGTGCTGCAAAGATATTCTTTGGAAGAAGAGCCAAAACAGAGTATGTGCAATGTGTTTCTGAACACATTCATTTAGATTCTTGAGTAAAAAATCAGCACCCTGTAGCTGTTATGCAACTCTTTTGCTGTCTGGACAAGCAAGGACAATATAGGATCAAAAGCAAGGACAATATAGGATCAAGAAGTCTTGTCTTGAAGAGTGTTTTGTTGCCTACTCCTGCGCTTTGGCTGATAGAGCTCCTGATCTGTACTGCCCTGATTGCGAACAGGAAGATCCTGAACTTGGTTAGTGGCAACAGTATCAACAAGTAGCTTAAAACACACCACAAATACTCTCTTTTAAGAGAAAACTTACCTTGAATCTAAAAATTAAAAAGAAAAAAAAAAAAACACTTATTTTCCTCTCTTACTGATTTTGATCTTTCACCTAGACAGATTAAGACTCCTTCAATATTTGCTGATGAAAGAAGTATGTAGGTAAAAATCTGCCAATTAAAGATTGTATGCAAAATACGTCAGCTAAAATTTTGATAATTCTTCAGTTTACAGTGGAAACAAAGTATAGTTTCCAAACAGCAAAACAACGGTTTTTTTAGACATTATATTGAGCACAGAACAACAATTTGTGCAGCTCAGGCATGAATGTTAATGTCTTGGTGTGCAGAGTAGACCGGGAATAACACTAGGCAACTGGAGAGAAGCACACATTGGCATTAAAGATCCAGTGGGGGTCAAACGGAGTAAAAACCATGGAAGAATCTTCAGTGGGAACCAAGGTTGTAAGGAAAAAATTCAGAAGAGAACACCAAATAGTTACTGGCAAACAATTTACGTTGTAGCAAGACCTGAAGGGAAGCTGTGAGCCTTTGAAATGAATAGGTTGGGGTTATAAAGATGTATGGCTCTGCCTTGTGGTTTTGCTGGATGGTTCAAGTACAGGCTGGTTACGTATCCTGTGAAACCACTTTTGAGTTGCCTCAAAAGGTACTTGTTGTTTGCAATATCTTTGTTAATGTTTTTGTTTTTTCTGGAAATAAGAATCTATTTTCTGGAGCCAAATAAAGACTATGGGCACAGACTGAATTCCTTTCTTTATAACCTTCAAACCACCTGCTGCACCCTGTCTTTTCAAGTTGCTTTCTGGAATCTGAATTATAGCCCACTTCGTACATGAAATGGATTATTTACAGAAACTGTGACTAGTCAGACATCCTAAATCCTTGTCAGAACTGTTCCAGAGGATGTCCAGTGGCTTTTAAAAATCCTATTAAAAGATTTTATTTGCGGATGGTACAGAGAGGATAAAGAAAAAACACCTCATGCGTCTTATTGCTGCCTCTTCTCTCAAGGGCAGTTTACTCTTAAGATGCAGTTTCAGCTGAAATTTGTCTCTGTGCTGTTTGTAAATAAAAGTAAATCTCCGGTGAATCCAGGGTTCTGGAGTAAATTTAGGAATACTGAGCGTGAAGCTTTACACATTTAGTGCAGTTCTGATTATGCTAATTACAACAATATAAATGTCACAATCTTGCTGTAAATGTTAAGTTTGAACAGTGTGTTAGTTCTAAGTGTGAACTTGCCAGGATCAGAAGACAATTTTATTGAATGAGCATAGTAGAGTGCATAATGTGACCTTTTAACACCTCTCCCTTGCGATTAATGAGTAAAATAAAAAGAAGCTTTACTCTTTAGAGCCCAGAGTGAATTTGTGCAACTGGAATTTAAAGTATTAGGTGGGACCTTCTTTATATAAAACTACAAATGAGGCATGGAGTTCCCTAATTCAAAGTCCTGCTGCTTAGAAAACTGTGCTTTTTGATGTGATATAGTCATAGCTGCAATCAAAGCAACCTGTCAAACTGAAGCAGTGGCTGTTGGCAAGTAGTGCTTGACTTCAGAACACTCTCTGTTCCTCCTAATTCTTGCATGTAAACATGACTTATGGTGTGTATCCTCTATATAGCAAGTTCTGTATGTACACAAATATTATTTTTCCTGTATATCTTTTCAAATGCTGTTTGGTTGGTTGGTTTTGTTTTTGTTTTTTAACTTTGAACTGTGATACTTTCTCCTGCGTATTGTCTAGTTGTTTTGTCTCAGCTCAGACTCCAGCAGAGTAGGGTCAGCTAGTCAATACATTTCAGAAAAAGATTGATTCCCAAGAAGCTTTTCTTTTTCTCTCTCATACTTCACAGATTACAGGACTTCTACATGCAGCTTAGACTAATGCAGGAAAACCTTAAAATTATTAAGAAATTACCAAAGCAGTGACACTTCAGGCTACAACTACAGTTTTCATCATTTTTAATTCATGAGACAAGGTGCATGCAGGATTTCATTTGTATTCTATTTAGCTTGTAGTTTTCTAATGGCATTGATCATAAAAGTTGCTTCCTTGTTATGACTTAGCTAAGAGGAAAATCATAGATACCCAAAAGCAACTCAGTAACTTCACAAAAGTTATTTACTATAGTATTTTTTTATATTTCTTTTAAATTACAAGAATAGGTGCTAGAGGTGGCTATAAATAGTTGGATACAAGGTCAATACTGAATTAAAATAAAAGATGTTGATAATAGCTATCTTAACAACTAAGTTTTCTAGATGCTTTAGAGTCCTGAATGGAAAAAAATATGTAAAAATTGCTAGGTTATCTTTTCTGATTTTATCTTAGAGAGATATTCTGTATCCTCACCACATCAATCTCCTTTTCTTCTCCAAGTACAAAAGTAATGTACATATTCAAGATCCTTGTAGATAATATGAATAGTGTAGCCATTTGAAAACTAATTAAAAGTTTTTGTTTATGAAATGTAAGTAGCTCTAGTTAAGAATTTTATTACAGTGGCTAGTGTCTTGCCTTAAAACCTTTTCTAGATGGCAAAATGATCATTTCTAATAGACTTTATCACTGTAAACAGACATAAGATTTATGTCATAAGCAGTAGACTATCTGAGTTATTTATAACAACCTCTTTATACTTAGCAGTACAACCACCCTCTTTCAGTGCTTTAAATCTGTAATTACAAAACTTTTCTTTTGCTCCTGAGCAATACTCCTTCTGGATTTCTTTGCGAAAGTGTTGAACTCAACTGCCTCTTGGCAGACAGAGAACAATTAACAGCAGCTTATTTCATCCTTTCTGTATGCACTACTCTTTGTAATATTGCCACTAATATTTTAAAACTTACAACCTTTTGCAAAGCTTAACCTTTTATCTTTCTTGGAAAGCAGATTACCAGAAGGTAGCCATGGAAGAGTGCAATAACAGCTATTATTTATTCACTGTCTTTAGCTTCTCTTTTCCTTTAAAACTAGGAAAATTAGTGTAATGAACCTTTACTGTTCCTTTACAGTTTATCTACTTTCTGGATAAATGTTTTTTGTTAATCTAGCCTCCAGTGGATACGCTTCTTGAAATGTCTCTCATGACATGTTTTAGATAAACTTTTTCAGGTGTATCTGAGTTTAAAGATAACTCTGCTGTATGTTAATGCCCTGGAGAACAATTTTCTGCATTTTTTTCTTTCATGGATAGAAGACACTGTATTGAATAAACATTGTTTAACCCTATCTCTCTCCTCTCCCAAGAGCTCCAAACGAGAGTGGAAACCATTGGAAGATCACAGCTGCACAGATGTGCCATGGCTACTCCTATTTATCATCTTCTGCATAGGAATGGTGAGTAAAATGCACAGAATTCTATGCATGTTATGCAGTTGGAGAGTTTATAGTCATTAGAATTTTTTTTTGTAATTGTGTATTAAATGTATTTTAATATTGTATTTATTTTAAATTGTGTATTTATTAACTTAGTCAAGGTCAGGATATATTAATGTAGGAACTGCCAGCTATGAAACAGAAGAATGTTTTATTTTAGCAGTGTGTACAGATTAAAGACCTTTCTAAGGGATTCAGCAGTTGTAGCTTGTACTACAACTTGATCCAGCACCTATTCACCCGAACCATTAGTTTCATTAATGAAGTAATTTCTAGTGATACAGAGTAGCAGTTGCCTTCTGCTTCTTATGGAACTGTAGGTACCCTGAAAAATACAGCTTTGAGTCTGGTAAACAATTGTGTTAATAGCAATAGACCTATGGGCTAGAAGCAAAGATTTTAAGCGTCAAACTACTGACCATTTTTCTACTTGGATGCTCAGTAAAAGGACCTCCTGCTAGCAAGCTTATTCCCAATGGTAAAGTGCTTCCCATTCCATCTGAGATATCTCTTGCTTGTTTTTGTGAGAAAGGTTAGATTTTCAACATACTATACAATGTGTTTTATATTAAAAAACAAACAAGCTCTTAAGACCTACAGGGTAGTGAAACTAGAAATAGAATGTCCTAGTTTCTTTTTGTCTTGTACTGTTCAATGTTGACCTATGTGTGCTGTTTTTCCTAAGCGTAGAATGTCTGTCACTGTCTTATACTGAAGTTTTACAAATTGCAGGTCTAAGCAGGTCTAAAGAATGTGTGATTTATATGCTATCAGTTTTCTTCTTCTGCTCCTCCTTTTGTTTTTTGGAATTCTTATTCCATTGATAGAGTGGTTTTCCTTTCTCATTTCGTTGAAGTGTTTGTCAGTGTCCATACTTTCAATGCAAGATGTTAATGTTTTGCTTAAATCTTAATAATTATGTTCTCACAGTGATTGCATATATCAGCTGTAAAATGCACAGTATTTCATAAAAAATGCAGTCTTTCTGGTTGTGTTTTCCTGACATTTTTGCTGATGTTCTTTAGAAATTTAGTCTATACCTACCTGCAGCCATAATTATAAATTTGTTTGCTGTTAGTGTCTCTCTTTTTTTTTTTTTTTGTCTAAGCAATATAATATGCAGAGCAAACTTGGTCAAGCACAATGTTACCTACTGTCCTAAATTACTTCACTTGACAGATCAGTTAGTGCAGTGGGTCAGGTGGTTGTGATAGTATTGTTTGGAATAGATTAGAATGGAGGAGAATTGTGTGATTTCACTCTATCCTCTGTGTAAGGAAAGAATTGTGTAAAAAAATGTGTAAGGAAGAATGCAAAGTAGCATGTCCGTTACAGGAATCCAAGAAAATGGGAGTACTGTAAATCAGCTTTCATTATTACTTGTGCCTTTTGCTCTCTCTGCTTTCACTTGCTTTCACTTTGAGTATTAAGTCTATAATTACATTAGAACATTGGCAAAAAAAGATAATAACCAGCTTATTTGGAATGTGTCTGCTGTGGTAACCTAATCTTGGATACTTCCACCCTCGAATGTCATCCTCTTGAATTTTCAGACCTTTGAAACCACCCACATTTTGACTATTCCAAGCTGATCATTACTTGCTGTCGTCATCTTGTACAATTCTGTTGCTACCATCTGTTGCTCCACACATTTGTCTCAGTCATTTACTCTCCTTCACATTCTCAAATCCTAGCTTACAGTTCCTCTGTAAAAGCAGTTCACTGAGGGTACTGGAGGCAGCTTATGATTTATTTCTCCCTGTCAAGGGTATTGATAGAGTGCTAACGGTATTTTGAGGGTGAGTTCTCCTAGGCATCTCATCACTGTCTTGAATCTGGTTTTGCTAGATCTTTGAAAGTTTATGGTAAGATGTACCTGATACGAGGCGTTTCCCGTATGGTTCTGTATATGGCCTTCTCCATTCTCTTCCATCTTATTTCTTTTCTTTCGTGCATTTAAACTCCCGAGTATGAAACCTTGACAATTCTGTCTCTGCTTGTGGCTCTCCTTTGCAGCCTGCCCTTACCCATCACTTATCCATCACTTCATTAACATATGACGACTCTCAAGATTCTTAACTCTGCTTAGATAATACATAATGTTAGAGATCTGAATTCTTCGTTTGCCTTTTGTTTAAATTCACAATTGCACGGTAGTTCTCAGTGGATTGTCCTTGTCTTTTCTTTTTTGTTACGAAAGGGTTATTTCTGAAGAAGCTGTACTTAGAAGCAAATGCATTTAGATGACTTCTTCCTAATGACAAGCAAAGTATTACTAAACCACTTTTTTTTCCCCCCCAGGGTTTTATTTGCGGCTATTCAATAGCTACAGGAGCAGCTGCAAGACTGCTGTCAGGATATGACAGTTATGGAAATATCTGTGGACAGAAAAATGCCAAGGTGGAAGGAATATTCAACAGTGGTTTGGACCTCACACATAAAAAGTGAGTATGTGATTTCATTGCATCATTCTGCAGGCCAGCAGAGGCAAAATCTTTCTTTTTTCTTGGAGAGATTTACAATAAAATGAGAAAAGAAATATATTAACTTACCCTGTTCTTCTTTGTCCCCTCCTCTCACCTATGTAACAACAATGGTCCTTGTAGAAGGTATGTTGATAGATGTGTAATCATGTACAGCTAGGTCATTGATGGATATTCCTTCTTAATATCAACTTTGTGGGGTGTCCCACTAAAGAACTAGGCTAGTTAGATATGAGAAATATTCTCAAGGCCTCTTAGATGTCCATTAATGTAGAAATTGTTTGATTTTATGCTCCTTTACTTCCACTGGGTTTTTGTGGGTTCTGGGTTACACCGAACACATTAAGATGAGACTTTACATCTTGAACTGTAAACAGATGGCTATACAAAATGGTTTCTAAAGAAAACACATACTACTTAAAGGTGGTGGTCAACTCTTGCTAAGCTGTGTCCTGCAAACCTTTATAGGTCTAAATCAGCACAGGTATTCCTAATCTGTGGTGTGGAAAAAATATGACATGCTGTACTGAGCATACTAATAGGATGGAGCTGAGTAAAAAGAATTCTTGAACCTGGTGAAGGTCTGAAGTTCAACATACCAGTCAATGCTCAGAATACATCTGTACAATTTCAATGTCTTTAGAAAGTGAATTATTTAATCTGTAACCTTAGAATAGCACAGAGTATTAATTTACCAAAACAAAAGGGTGTGTCTTTCACCATTCTGTTATTTTAACTGTAACGCAATTAAGTTTTAACTTAAAATTCTAACTCCTTAGGGTCATGCTCTTCTACTTCATAATAGCAGATAATTCTTAAAATGTGCAGATTACTTGGAAAGACAGCTGTCTAAAATCTGTTTATTTTGAGCTGCTATTATAGAATTTTCTGAAATATGTAATTTAAGATTTAATATGATCAAGTAACTGGTATATTATCAGAAGAATTTGAATGACATAAAAAAGGCAGAAACTTTTATAGATTTCTTCTGGGAGAAAAATCCTTTCTTTATCTGATTGTAACTTCCATGAGAATCAAAAGACTTAAAACTTTTACAGAGTAACATGACTGTTTTTCTATGCCAACATTTATTATTCTTTTGAAAATCCACTATACTCAGTATAGTGATTATGCTGTGAGAGAAAATGCAAACTTAAAAATTACAGTTTGAAATCTCCTTACCTATAGAAAAAAAAATGTTTCCTGATTTGTGTGTGTGGAGATGAAGGATTCCAATAAGTAACCAAGAAACTCAGGGCACCTCATTCAGACATTTAGTTTAGTAGTGTGTCTCCTTTAAATCCCAGCATATCCATGTGACCAAAATCAGGCTATCATCAGGATATATGAAGGATTGCTAGGTGTTACCACTTTGTAAGGGCATGATTGACATGCCACAGCAAACAATAATTGAGAATGTCTTTAACACTTAACATAGAACTTGTTGCCAGAATATACTGTTCAGCCAAAGTCTTAGGAAGGTTTCAAGGGATTGTATTTTTCTAATTAAGATACCTTGCTTTGAGACATGATTTGAGCAAATAAATGGATATGCTCTTCTATTGGTCTGAAAGCGAGAGAGCTGTCTGCTACAAAGGCAGTTTATTTTGTGTAAATTTTCAGTGAAGTGTCTGCTACAGTCCGGGGCATCCAGCTTTGCCATAGAACATTTCTTATGTAAAGCAGGTGATCCTCTCCAGTCTTACACACCCTGAAGTTTTAAGTTGGTCTGGATTTTTTTTTCAGAAGTAGTTCTGAGTGCTAGCATCTGTCGACGTGTAGCAGATGATTTTCTTGTAGAGTCTGAGAGGCAGTTAATGGAACTATTTCATGCTTTATAATAGTGCTTTTATAGCCTGAAAAAAAAAAAATCATCCTTACTGCCATTATGTCAGATCTTGTAGAAAAAAAACCAAAGTCTTATCTTCTAAAAATGCATTTCTAGAAATATGAAGTTATTTTTGTTTTGTTCTGCTTCCAGGATAACTAGTTTCCCAGGCCAAGGCTTAAAATTAAGTCATCTATAACAAGAAGGAAGTGAAATTAGCGTAATCTTTGTAGATGTGGGAAATCTGGGTGGGAAGGTGAGGAGCAAGTGGCATGATTTCATGAGTGTACTAGAGCTGTGTTGAAATTAGTAAGACTATATGTTGGGGAGGAATTTTTTAGAACTTAATCTCATCAACAAGAAGTGAATCAGCTCTATTTTTATGTTGCTAATAAGACACTCTCTGGAACAGGAACAGAGACTTTAGTCTAGCTGTGGTAAAGCATTCTTCTTAAACCTATCTGCTTTGAGTAGACTGTTTACTTTTGAAGGTTGGCAGCACAAGAGGTTAAAAATGACCTTTGATAGGATGGAGTACTTTGCAAATAAAAATGATTACCGCAGCAGACACATACAAGGTCATGAATGACAGTTCAGGCTGGATTTTGATCAGTAGTATTTTGCTGCTTGGACAAAAATCATTCTGTACTGCTTTTTCAAGTACAGAAAGACATGCACATACCACTATAGAGAAGGTTTAGAGTGGCATTTTTCCCCTAATAATTTTATTATTCAGAAGACCTGATTTCAGGTACTAGGTAACTCAAGATGAGTTTACAGCATTCGTGCAGAGAAGTTGGATGAGTCAATCTCTGTATGGCCAACACATAAGTGGTATAGACTGGATGATCATTAAATTCACTTCTCAATTATTGCAGTACGATGACTGCAGATCACAGCGAACGATTGTTCTGCTGATCTGTGCTCATCTGACTATGAAGAAATGCCTTGCGGGCTGACAGAAAATCAATGACTTTGGCAAATACAAGAATTTAAATAATAGTTTAAGACACGATAGACTTGTATATATAGTAAGTCACCATAGTTGCTTAAATTTTACTGTTCATGTTCCTAGAATCAAGGGTATCTGGAGGAGAAAAAAATGCTTTGTCTTCCTGTTCTTGCAGGGGTATATCTCATAGGCTATAGCTTGTTCAATAAGCTACTAGTTAAAAGTAGTAACTGTTTGTATATTTTTAAACCTCTTGGTTGTATTAAAATTGTATTTTGAATTCTGTAGAAATGTGGGTTTTTTCTTTTTTGTTTTTTTTCTTTAAGAATTTCTTTTTTAACGTAACATTTTGAAATATAAACTTAATTAAACAGTAGTTATATATAAGGAATGTCCTACCATTCATCTGTAAAAATAAATTTCTTAAAATGCATTTTGAAAAGTCTAATTTGAATTATGTGCCTTATTATTGCTGCTAACCTTATTCTCTGATATGCTGACTTGTGGAAAATTAAACTCTTTCCTCCTTTCCATATAAGTTTAGGAATTGGCTTGAAATTAAATATAAGCTTAGCATTTCAGGTATTTATTATGGCTAGAGAAAACTGATTTATTCAAAATTGCATGCAGTTATTTTTACCTCAAGTAATTTCCATTATGCCATCTTTTAGAGGATGTTTTGGCATCTAGCTTGTTAAGGTCAAATCCTACATAAGTTTCCCTAGACTTCTGTCTATAATGTGAAGGGGCATCTGTATGAATTTGCTTTCACAGAGAGAAAACTATAACAAAACTGTCTGATTATCACCAGTATTGTATTATATAAGTTAGTATCAACACAAAGGTATATTCTTTGAACTAAAGGGAAAAATGTAGACTTAATGGCATGCTACTAACCTGGTTACCTTGACTATATCTGAATCATCTTCACATTGTGTTTGCTTCCTGGGTTTGTATTGTTTGCATAGTACTCCAGGGTTAAGTATTACTTCTTAAGAAAAAACAAAACAAATGGAGAAATGGTACAGGATAACCTTCCTAAAGATATTGGCAGTATTTTGTCAATAGGAAAAATTTTACCAATTTGTTTCTGTACTGCAGTTAATGTAGATGGCACAGGGTGTGAAGTTGGTGGGAGTTGATTCCCTTGAAGGGATGGAGAAAGTAAGACAGCTTGAAGGATAAGTGCTAAATAGTAATATGTTGAACACTGAGACTGAGTAATAAAGCAGACTTTCTGTAGGTTAAATTAATTACCACATAGGCTGAAAATATATGGGCAGAAAGTAAATGTACATGGCCTTTATGCACATGGCCAAGTTGTGTGATATATTTGATCTTTTCCTAGTGTCTATACTGTGATTTTGGAGCAAGGTTTGTTCTGGTTGCTTAAAACAGATTTATCGTTTGACATTCTTAAATTCTCTGTGGAGTACTGTTACAAATGTGGACTTAAAAATGTTATCTCTGAAGTGTGCAGTTTTAAAAATTTGGGGGCATTGCTTTTGTTTCCTTATTACACTTTTGTCATAGCAAGAGATTCTTCCTGAAAGTTTCAGTATAAGGAACTAAATAAAGCATGAATCTCTTGGAATAATAATTGCTGTTCTAGCAATAAAATCTAAGAGTTGCAGTGACTGCAAATATTTCTGTTAGTATACTGTTGAGTAACTATATTGTAACTTGAAATAAGTTTTCTGAGATCAAAAAGAATTTTTCTTGATTGGAATAAATTTCTGCCATGAGGATTGTCAAAATAACAAAAATACAGTTTTGTTTGATCCATGAATAAATGACTATTTTGTTTTCCCATCATGATGTTATGAATGCACAGCCTACAACGAAAATATGAATTTTTCTTAGCTTTCAGAAAATAGAAGATTCTCTATCTATATTTTATCGTAAATGGAAAATACTGTAGCTAGTGTTTGTGTTGAGATGTTTATAGTTACACATATTTGTTTTCTGTGAGGTTATAATGTCTCATAATTCTTTTTATGATGGTGAACATCATAAAAATGTATCAAAATCTTTTAAAAACCCTACACAATCACAGTAGTTAGTCCTATCCAAAATAGGCAACTTTTATTTCAAAATAAATACCAAAACGATCTATTGAAAAATATTGGCCAGTGATATGAAAAATCAGTTTTCAAAACAAACAAAAAAAGATTTTTCTGATTTGCCTTTTATAATATAAATGTAAACTTGTAGGTTTTTATATTGTGTCTTTTTTTTTTGGAAAAAACTTTGGAATCTTGAAGTTAAGTTTATGGTTGGAGTCAAGCCTGATATTTAAATGTCAAAAACTGCATCTATGAAGTGCTACTGTATCATAAATGGTACCATTTGAGCAACTTGAAAAGTTATCAGTAGACTGGTAAAATATCCAAATATCTGTAAATAGCAGTATCTTTGTAGTTTTTATGTTGAATTCATGAATACGTGACTGCTAATTGAAATGAAAAACTCACCTGTTTTTCTTCTCTAGGTATGTGTTCTTTCTGGATCCATGCAATGTTGATTTAGTACATCAGAAGATCAAATCTCTTGCTCTCTGTGTGTCAGACTGCCCAAGGAAAGAGCTAAAAACTTTGGCTGATGTTCAGAAGTTTGCTGAAACTAATGGTATGGAAAAATATATACATTTTTGATCCTGTAGCAAACATTTTTGTAGAATTAAAAAAGGCTTGTTTAGATGGAAAAAAAATGGAATACAAAGAAATAATGATGAAACTGTGATGTTTTTACTGAATTAAAACTTTCCTAAGAATGTTACTGTATTAGTGTGTGTTCTGTCATGTCTTAAGCAGTTTTGAAACTTTCTTAAAACAGGGGAGCCAAGTGTAAAGACAATTTCAGTAGTGGAACATGCAACTACAGTATCTGTTGTTCCCAAGTCTGCCAGAAACATTCTGAGGCTTGATGCTCAACAGCAGTTCCTGTCACACTTCTGATGTATGCTGGGCTAGTGAGAGCACATTTTTCTTTCTAGTGATAATCTCAACCCATATTTGAATGTGGAATGTTATGCATTAAAGGTGATAAATTTTTACTTCCAAAAGTACATAAATATAAAAACTTACCTTCATTTGAAGAAATTTGTGTTATTCAGCTACTCAGATGGAGGGGGTTGTATCTGAAGCTGTCCTACTTGATCTTGAATGCTGTGGTAGGATTTCTTTGTGAGATACTGGCTAGTGGTGACTCAGTCTGAGTGACCAAATTAAAAGCAGTGAACTGTTTACTTTTTGTAAAAGCCTGTGAAATGTTGACTTCTGTTGAGACACTGATTATGTGAGCACTTCCCATGGTGGAAACACTTCAACTGTTTTGTCTGCCCTTGCAGTGTGGTAGCACATCTGGATGTATGACAATCTGAGCCAGGGAACTGAACTGGCTGATTAAAGTGAGGAATTAAAGCAAAGTATTTGCTTGTGAGTGCAGCTGCTCAAACAGTTGTGCCAACATGGTATGATGGGTGAACTGGGGATAGTAGTTTCCTCGTGTGAGTAGGCACTATTGTCAAACACTAGTCCACAAATGAAACTAGTCAGTATTGGAATATGGTTTTATAATTTACCTCTCAACCATGTTTGCTGTATTATTCTTAATGCAGACCAATTATGTGCTTCTGCAAAAATCAAGTTATTTTCATTGAGTACGTCTTGAAGTAATGAAATGCAACCATGTAAACCTGGTTTTCTACATTGTTTCTGTGTGTATAAGTCAAGTGTCTTATTAAGTGTGCGTGAAATAAGATAACCATCTAATAAAATACACCAAAAGTCACACTTTTCCTAAACTGTACTACACCTTGTCATGACACTCCATTCTAACTGCATCTCCCCTAGCATTTTTTGTTTTAGAATAAATATTTCTGGTAGGTGGATTTGAGTTTAAATTATATATATGCATATACATGCATATATTCATTTATGTTATATATACCCCGTACATTAACATATAATAATTTTATGTTTGACAGTTTGTTTCAAGTGATCTTAGAATGCTCAAGCCCTACTGTAGAAAGAATAAAGAAACCTGAAAACTTCAAAAACATACATACATGTACATAAATCATTTAAAAAACAATTTCTGTGCTATTTTATAATGAGAATTTAAAATTGTAAGAGGGAAGAAAAGTGATGTATGTTTAGTTTTTTTATGATAACTGTCTTTAAGTAATCAATGCTGAATTTTCCAGGTTTACAACTTCTAAAACTTTTTTTATTAGAAAAAAGTGAAATGCAAGTTGCCTACATACTATACCTATGCTAAATGCATTAAGCATAGATATATGATGCAGGCACCTTGTAATTTTGTCCTTCTGAGCTCTTCTGAAAGCTGTAACCCTTCCTACTCACCTGAAAGTAGCAATTGCATTGGAGAAGGGTCTATATACGGTGCTCTATACACCTTGTGAGTTCCTTCCTAGACTATTGTTTAGGAGCACTTTCATTGTAAAGGAATCCTGTGCTATTTTGATCTGTCAGCAGATGGAATGAGTGGATGGATCTGTGATTCTGGATGGATCTGTGAATTTTTTGTGATTCTGTGGATCCTCTGTTACTGTGAGGGTGCCAGAGCCCTGGCACAGGCTGCCCAGAGAGGCTCCTTGTGGAGGCTCCTTCTCTGGAGATCTTCCCAACCCGCCTGAATGCCGCCCTGTGCCCCGTGCTCTGGGTGTCCCTGCTGGAGCAGGGGTTGGACTAGACGATCTCTAGAGGTTCCTGCCAACCTCAACCGTTCTGTGAATCTGTGAATCATGTGTTTAGGATTGCGTTTTCTGCATTATCAAAAGATAGAACATTACAACATAATGCAACTTTACTATTTTGATTAATACCAAGTTCAGTCTTTCAACTGTTTTAGCATTTATGGTATCTTCCTAAAGTGAGATACGCTCCTAATTGCCAATGCACAACAAGGCAAAAATGTTAATACCCAGGATTCAGAGCATTTGAGGCAGAGCTCGTATTTATTTTGAAGTCCAGCTAGGGTTTGTCTGCAAGCCAGATCATAAATAAGCAGTCAGGGCAGAGGAAATGGCTGCTTGAGGCACGAGGAACATCTTATGACAAAGGAGCTTTGTGGCTTTATGGATCAGTAACGATGCACTTCCTAATCTCCTGGCTCTTGGGGAAAGGAGCTGACTTGATGATTAATGCAGAATTTCAGGACAGTAATTTCACTTATTTGTCATTCTATCTCACCCTCCCACAGCCAGGTTTTGCATTTGAAATATTGTTCCACCTAAAAGAAAGGGAGCTCTATCCCTAACAAAGAAGAAAACCAGAAGGTATGTAGCTTTAATATGTTCAGGGTGATTGACACACAGAGGACTGAGAACTGGCTTGGACTTCTTACAGAAAGAGATAAATGGAAGGGAAAAGGTTGGGCAATTGACCTCTGAGATACCCAACTTTAACAAAGATGCAATTTGAAAGCACAGAAATTTTCTAGAGCAACTCTTGGAATGGATGTGCAGTGTTGACTGAGAACATTTTCTAATGTTATTTGCACACAGCTATGTTTTCTAATACCTGGATTTGTAGAACTACGAGTTGGAGCCAACTGTGACTATTTTATGTTGTAAACTGGCTGCTGTAGTCCCCAGAATACTGTCACCTGGTAGGATGCTGAAAACAAGGATTACTTAGGATTCAATGTTTTTATTAACCTTGGCACTTGAAAAAATGGTGCATATTGAATGATCTGACCAGCTCTTTTTTTTTTTTTTTTCCAGAAAGCTAATTAATATGTCAAAACTTAATGGCCAGGAAACATTGCCATGACCATTTCAGAGTCTTGATAAAGCGGTTTTGAACATCACTAAAGAAATAGTTCATATATGACTGTGCCAAATAAATAGTGGAGTGTCATTACTGAAAAGAAGCATTAAACAGATGGCCTAACTTTGAGATATTTTGAATCCAATAGCAAGCATACTAGATAGGTCTTTCTAGCAACAAATATTCTTTAGTCTCTTTATGCTGTTAAATGTTGCTTTAGGAACCTAAGATAAAATTCCTGTTCTCAGGCACCTCAGCTGTCAAGAGTTCTGTAGCAGAGACTTAGCAGAGACTTGTAAAACTCTGCATCTGAAGGACTTAGAGCCTGAGGGTAAAGCTACGTTAAGTCTGGTACTGAGACTGACCTGAAAGAAATCAATGCAGGAAATCAAGCTGGGTAAGTCAGAGTAGGTCATTGCTCTGTGCTATGGGAAAACAAAAGATTGTTTTGTCTGAAGTACAATGTAATCTCTAGGTTCGGTAATCACAGTACATCTTTGCAGTATATTGTTGGTCCTTCTTTTGAAATGATAGTTGCAGTAGTTGCTACTTATTTTTGATATTTTGTTGTTCTGATTGTTCTAACTATTTTTTTGTGGAAATGTACCAGTTAAAACTTATTTGCTTGTGATTTTTCTAAAGCTTTAGCTTCAGAATATCAGATTATTTAGAGACATATTATAGAGAAAGTGATTTGACACTGCTGAATTTTTAGGAATTTGAGTTTATTATTTTTGAGTGGCATTTTTGGAATGCCTTGAATAATTATTACTATCGAATAATTATTACATTATTACTAGGTCTTCTTATAACTGCCAGTAGACACAGTTTTTCTAA
This sequence comes from Crypturellus tataupa, assembly GCA_034781795.1. Taxonomy (NCBI): domain Eukaryota; kingdom Metazoa; phylum Chordata; class Aves; order Tinamiformes; family Tinamidae; genus Crypturellus; species Crypturellus tataupa. The sequence goes on from JAWLRI010000829.1 coordinate 1,798,139, forward strand.
AGTCATGCAACACTGTTCTCCTGTGCTTTTCATTACGTGCAGAAGTGAGCAGTGGGTGGTAGTCTATCTTCTGTGGAAAGACTGCACGGCATCATACCTGTACTCTGTTTTTGTGACTGTGGAGTTTGCCACAGAATTCCTTGAAAATATGTGTTTGAAAATAACTGGTGCGTTAGCCAGCTATTTCTGCTATGCATGTTGCTCAACCATAATATATTAATCAACTATGTAATATATTGATTGTCACATAGTTTAGTGCTCTGTCACATAGTTTAGGCTCTGGAGCCTAAGTCACGGTAGTAGTTTAGAGCAGACAAAGTTCAACAAATAGACACGAGACAAGTACTGGAGTGAAGAAACTCAAAGATGAGAAAAATTTCAGACTCATAATCAAGAGCCTTGCCTTCCTTAATATCAGTCAACTCCAGCTCTGTCACTCTGCTGCTGTTAATCCTTCTAGCTCTATTTTGCAGGTTGGTTAAGCATAATTAAACACAGTTATGTGTGAGTCATGCATGCACAATGTTAGCTGTATTTTCATTGGAGAAACTTGTTGATAAAATACCTAGGACACAAGGGGAAACAGCACTGTAAGTAGAGGCCAGTAGTTATCCTTTAAACAGTCTCACTTTTCCTAGTATTTCTACATACTGCCTATCCTTCATTACCTGGAGTTTGGAAACTGTGCTAGAGGATTTCATAGATTAATAAGATGTTGTTTGTGAATGAGAGAATGCTTAAGGTACAATTAGGTACTGTTTTTTTGTTCTCAACTATAATCTCTGCTTTATTTTACTGTCTTTCTGAGGAATCTGGGTGTATCACATTTTCACAATACATTTTTAAGAGTGAGAACATATATAGAAGATCTCATAAAAATGGTTTTAGTAGAGCCATAGTTTCTCGTGTGTCCATGTACTTTATCATGTGCCTCTGAGGAAGGAAACGCTTATCCGCTTGGAACCGTACCTCGCTTAAGCAGAGCACACTGCTAAAAATGACTGTTCCGTACACAAGTTAGCCCAAATATTTCTGTATAGTTTCATATTTTTCTGTTAAAATCCTTAAATCATGGAAGTCCATGCTTTTCGATGCAGATTTCCATTTTTCAGTTCATGCTAAGAGCACAGAGAGGTAGATATGCAGTGCTGTGCTGCTCAAATGGATTCCAAGGCTACTCATGGTCTTTCTACCGCTGTGGCTCTGGCACTGTGATGTTTCTCTTTTCCTCTATGAACCAGCTCTGAGCAGATAACTTAATGAAATCAGTCATTTCTAAATCTGTAAACTTCAGTATTGGTAGCGATGATGACATAGCAGGCTGTGTGTGTTTTTTTGGCAAAGTAAATATAGGGAGGAATGCTGAACTGCAGCTTTGTGCACTGAGAATGTTTTTAGTTAATTTACCTCAGTCTAGCATAGAATATTCCATTTACTATTACAGAGTTTCTTTTAAAAGAAAAGAAATGAAAAAAAAATGGAGCTCTTATGTGTTTGGAGAAAACAGCATATAGAATGACAGGATGCAACCACCTGAAGATCCTTGCATCTTTGCACTGATGTTTTTCTGTCATCTTTATATAATTTCTGTTAATTGTAGTTGTATTTTCAAGAATGCCAGAAATGATGATTATTCAACTCTCTATTAATCCAAGCCTAATGAAAAAAGAAAAATTTTTGAAGGAAATGGTTGCTTTCTAGATTATGGTTGAAAAGAAAGATTCTGGAACATGTGTTGGATTCGATTCACTGTTCCACTGCAGGAATAACTACAATATACATCAGCAAAATAAAAAAAGAGCAGTAATAACATGAGGAGAATCAAGACCTTTGACACGATTGCAAAGAAGTAAATGTGTTTTAATTTTTCTGTCCTTTTTTTTTCCCATCACAGGATCCACTCTCTGCAGCTATGAACTACAGCCATCAGAATACACTACAGACCCAAGGGCTGCCAAGCTATGTCCTAAGTACCCCGTTCCAGAGAGGTAATTTTAACTTCTTGTCTAATTGCGGGTGAAGATGTAAAGAGCAGAGGTTTTTGTTTGTGACAGTTCTTTAGAAAACATGAAGTGTAGATAGGTGGATGTTTTAGTGCTGAAAGTTTATAAAGACATCATCAAAGCAACTCAACAAAAAAAAAGCCAAACTATCCATGCTTCTGTTATTAAGGGTTTTAAGCTGACATCTCTCATCTTCAGGTTGTTTTGTTTCATATAACTGAAGTTGAACTGAATATCAGCTGGTTAGCTTCCTTTCAGCTGCCCATCAAGGCTGCAGTTTAGTCATGAAGGCTTTTGGATCTTTGGAGTGAAAACTGGCATATTCAAACAATATTCTCTGCAGTATTCACATCTTAAACCTGTATCAAACAGATTTAGCAAATTGCTTTGTTTTTCGATTTCTTCAATTCCCAAAGGATCAACCAATAGGAGGTTTTTAAAATACCAATCTCATAAAAAAGTACTGTATTTTATAAACATATTGGCCAAGTTTGCTATTTAAAATATTGTATGGACTGTTTTTCTTTATAAATAGGAAGAAAGGATTGTAGCTGCAAAATAAGACCACTCAATAATACCACTTGGTCAGCAAGAATCATGTTGTGTTTTTTCCTATTTTGGCTTCATGAACATTCAGTGGTTGGCCTGAATTGCAGACTACTGCTCCTTGCACAATTTTCCATTACAGTTGTATTAAATACTTTAATCCTGTCAGTTGTAGAAACTGATTTTAAATATATCTTGCTTGCACAGGAGCCTATCCAGTGACTAATTTCTTTTTAGATTGTACTGACAATAAGTGGCAGCTGGAATATTAGCATTTTATTTCCCCACAGCAGATCAATATTCCATGCAGCTAAGTTATCTGTTATAGCTGTAATACAAAAACAAATGAAAACTTGATTCCCAGCTTGCATACTGAAAAGGCTTGTCAGTCTTGATTTTTGCCAGAATTGTATTAACTTTTCTTGTATGTTCCCATGTCGTTCATCTGAATAAATGTAGCTTAATATGAAAAGAGGCAAATAGAACACTGTGTCACTGCTTTAATGCTGGTGTGTAAATTCTGCACAAAAACTACCTCATGAATTATTGCTTGAAAAGATATTGCATCACTGGAGTGTCTCCCCCTTTTTATTTAGTATAAATAGAATATGCAGTGTATTTGACAATTTTCTGAAATTTGAAGTGTAACTTGAATGCTAAAAAGAAAGGGGAAAACAACTCTAAACAACTCTCTGTGTCTGTAAACAACTCTAGCTAAATTATTTGACTAAGTTAGTATAATTTGAAGATGAAATTGAATCATGTCAAGACAAATGAAAGATCGTACCCTATGAACTGAGGTGTTCTGGGAGAACTTACCTAACACTGTCTATCTCAGATTTGATATACCATTTGTATGAACTGTGATACCACTACCATTGAAATGGTGATAGCTTATGCCATGAGGAGTGCCCCTTGATGTTTTATTTGATGACAAGGCTTCTTCATGCTTTAGAGTTGAAGCTTTAAATCTCAAGGGACTCTGATCCTTCAACTGCAGAGCATCGTGTCCAACTGTGCCTCCCTAGCCATTTGTGATTCTTCAAATAATTTTGCCCAGAATCTCTGACCTTCAGTAGAGCATAATTTCACTGCCTCATTTTGGAATACAGAACTCTGGAAAAAAACTAGTCTAGCCTTTCACTGTAGCATTTGGCTGTCAACCAACTTGGCAAAGCTGTGCCGAGGAGCTGTTCTATAGGGTTACAAAGATCAGACCACAGTGGCACCCCATCCACATCCCCCATCTCAAGTTTCTGTAAATGCCTGGCTGTAGCTCTCAGAGAAGAGAGTTGTCCTGTGGAGGTCAGTGCTTGAACAATTAGATGGATCTTGTGTTCATTTAATATTGTTTTAAAAGTGAAGCTTTTGTCATTGTCATCTTCTGCCTTTAAACTTACTGTTCTTGGTCATGATTAAGTATCAGGTCATTTTCAGAAAGTTACAGAGGTCACTGGAAATAGATCTGTTTTGTTATTTATTAATCAAGGCATCTTATCTAATCTACTCATTGAGTCAGAACCACTGAAGTAGCAGATCTCAAAAGGTAGATTCTCAGGAGTCCTGTTTATTCAAGAAGGCTCATAGGTAGTAACCACTAGCGTTTTTTGTTAATTACAACTAAGTTAGAAATTGATTATTGCATATAAAAATAGGTAACCTAAAATGTGCAGTGAAATTGCTACTGCATGAGAGAGCTTAGAATCTGCACGAAAAGCATTGGTTCTTCTAGCATTTATTTTGGAACAGCATGATCTTAATCCTATTAGTTTTGATTTTCAAAATGATCATTTTCTTATTCAGTCTTTGCTTACTTGAAGTTCAAAATCTGAGCTTTGTCACTGATAATGAGAACTCATAATATGTTCTAGTTTTTCTGCAAAATTGAAATAATTGAAAATTAGCTAAAACTCCCAATCTCAGTGTTTTCTATTCTCATAGCATATAGATAGCCGCAGTATGCAGTATATGTTAAAATTGGGTATGTTGTAAAAGACTGAGAGGGTCTATGGGCTGCTTTTTTAAATATGCAGTGATTATGGGTTTAATTTGTTTTTTCCAACTGTGACTAATACCCAATTACTTACTGTGTTTAACTGCTGTCTGCATCACTAACCAAAAGTAGAGCATTGATATGAGCATCTGCAAATTCATTTACCTACTTTGCACAGTGAGTTTAAAACCATTTAATTGAGGATTGTCTGTCATTCACGCACACAAAAAATTAGGATCTTTTAATTATCTATGTATGGCAGATGATCATAAATGTTCCCTTATTTCTGTGCAGAATATCTTTGTCCTCCTCCCCCTCCCTACCCCAAAAAAGTAACAGGCAGGAGGGATGTCAGTACATGCTTTAAATGGGAGCTGGAATGTTGCAGGGATTTGGGATTAAAAAGAGCTATTGAGTACAGAAACTCATTGGTCTGGAGATGGTTGCTGAAATGGAGAGACTACAAAAGATCATAGGCATTGCTGCTACAGTCCTCTGGAATCTTTTAAATAAAATTAAGATATAGAAAACAAACCTCTAGATTAAAAGACGGCGTTAGTACAAAAGACACTTTATTCATTATTCATCCAATTGCAGCAAAGAACATGTAATTCGTGGAACATATCTTCAATGCAACTGGAGATTGAGCAAAATATGAAATAGGTCACTTTGAAATCTTGCATAGTTAATGAACAAGAAAAGCAACTTGGTTAAACACTTCTAAAGTGAAGTTTTAAATTCTTTTAACTCTCTTTTAACTTCTGATGGGCTTTGGAATAGGTTCTGTTGAGAAGTTTAATGTATAACATCAATATTTTGCAGAGGATGTTTCCAAAACCATTCAAGAACAATGAAAGAGTTGCAACAGAAACATCTTTGCACGTTTTACAGATAATATAGTGCATATTATACAATACAATATACAAATAATAGAGTGCATGAAAATTATTGCTGTTATTGAAATCTTCTGATAACAGAGCAAGCTTACCATGGGGGAAGACTAAGGAAATATATATTGGCAATAATTATATATGCTGATTTCTTTAAGCACAGTATGTATCCTTCTTGGATTTCTATTGCTACAGATATGGGCCAGTATTCCATAGGTGAAAGGCAAGTGCAGGTTCATCACTTCAGTTAGAAATGCTTAAGCTGAAATAGGAACTTTTTTTTTTTTTTAAATAATCATGACTATTTCCAAAGGATGGGAGGGTAATGTGCACTCCACCCTCAGAGGGTTCCTTGTAAGAACTCCATCACATGCCATTATGATCATTCTCATTTCAGCTGCACTTGTACATTTAACGCACAGTTCCTGGTTATGATGTTGTGAGGGTGGAGTGGTTGCATCTATTCACCTTTCATTTGTGTGTGTTGATGTGGCATTTATATTAAGTAGGAGTAATTTTTTTTCTGATTTTTTTTTCTTGTGTCACCAGTGCACCTATTCCATTCTTCCATCGCTGTGCTCCTGTGAACATTTCCTGCTATGCCAAGTTTGCAGAGGCCCTGATCACCTTTGTCAGTGACAGTAGTGTCTTACACAGGCTGATTAGTGGAGTTATGACCAGCAAAGAGATTATAATGGGACTTTGCTTGTTATCACTAGGTAATTGTTTTTCTCATTATTAGTTATTTCATAGTACTGCAGTAGGAGATGGTTAACACCCTCTAAGTGCAATATGAGCAGAAAACGTGCATAATAGCAACAAGCTATTCAGTTTAAGCTATAAAACTATTCAGAATGCTTTTTTTTTATTTGACAGCTTAGTAATGTTCTCAGAAATAGTATAAATGTGCCTTCCTGGTATTCCTCCTCTTCCTTGACCTGGTACAGAGGTTGTGGGCCAGGTGAATAACCTTTTTTACTTTGGTTAGCATTTTATTATAATACTCACCTTGCTCTTTTATATTATTGATTTGCCTTCTGCCAATCCTAATCCCTTTCAAATAGAAAATCATGGGCAAGAACTGCACAGTAACACACTTTCCTAAAATGTTTTAACTATTTGTTGTAGAAATTTGGGAACTTTAAAAGGAAAACGAGGCAAGTTAGGTGCCTGTTTGTTGTGTTGTTTATCTCCTTCCTGCAAACTAGAAGAAGTTCAGACCTTTGAAAATCTTGGCGTTGTCTAAAGAGCAGGAAATTTCCAGCAGCACAGAGATGCTGCATGGTTACTACAATTGCGAAATGCCTGTTTCTGGACTATGGAGTGAAAATTCGTATCACTCATACTGCACAAGGCTGAAATGCTGTTTTAATAAAGTCTTATGAATTAAGATGGTGTGCCTTTCACCCACATTAATTACTTTCCTAATAAATTGATATAAAAATATAAAATTTTTAATCTTAAACTGAAAAACTGAGAAGTTAGAGGATATTAGCCATGTATATGAATAATCTGCAGTTTAGGGGAAAAAAAACACTGCTCTAGAAAAAGAAGCCCTCTTTTAGTCTACCTTTGTGGTAAAAAAAGAGGATGATACCACTTTAAAAAGGGTCAGACCATTGAGCATCTTTTCAACTGTAACTAGGAAGCTATCTAATCCTCTGTACTAACAACTGTAGTAATTTGATGTCGTAAAAAATACTCAGAATCTGACAGCTAATGGCTGAATTAGCAGTGGTGCTGTTGGGGTAGTGTTAAAACTTTAGTACAGAGTTTCTATGTACAGAAAATGTTAATGAGGAGAAAGTATGATAGTACAATTCACCTTTTTTGCATACTCTCATAGTTACAGAGAATATCTTTAATTTTTAAACTAACTCTTAGACTGTGTGATTCACAAAGCCTTGTTCCAATTGTTTTCATATGGAAATATAACTTCTGTACCATTGGGTGCAAAAAATGTGAATGAGCACACATTACATCTTAGTTGTCTAACTTTAAGGAGGGTTTTTTAACATGCTGTTCCTGGAGGGCAATAGGACTATGTCAACAAAGCATGTTATAGAACCCACTTTGAATGTTGAAAATAAAGAAAAAAGCTGTGATTTTTTTTACTTTTCACCAATGTGTTGTTTTGAAATAGGTAGACATCACATTGTCTTCACCTGTTTGGCAAGTGTATTTAAATGTAAATTCTGCTCTGTTCCTCAGTAGGTGTGCTCATGTTACTAGAACTGCAGTTCTGTCATGTCTGTTTGTTTTGTCATTGTCTAAATACATCTCTGAATGTTTGCATTATGTCTTGTATGCAATGTGCCATGTAAATGTGTTTATGCTCTTTTTGTTTTAGTTGGCAGCATCAAAGCAGGATTTGTAGAAGTGCCTATTTTCCTATCTGAGTAGTGAGTGTGTTAGCCATGGAAAATAAATATCTCTCTGCCTAAAAATTTACTGAAGGGCAATTATCTAGAGCAGTAAAGGAACTAGAGAGTCCATTTCTCCTTGAGATAATTGTTCTAATTATTTTATTTGTCTTTTTTTGCAGTGCTGTCCATGATTTTGATGGTTATAATCAGGTACATTTCAAGAGTACTTGTCTGGATTTTAACAATTCTAGTCATTCTAGGATCACTTGGTAAGTCTTTTTCTTCTCCCCATTTCAAGAACCTATTTATAATCTTTGTCCTTTAAGTCCACAGCTCACAAATTTAAAGTCCATGACCTCCCTTTTACTTTCTTTTCAATCCTTTCAAGACATTTGTTGAAAATCATACCTTTGTAACCTGAGTCTTCTACCAGATTGTGTCGCTCCTTCCTTAGAGACTTGTTGTACCTCCTGCTGGGCAGGCAAACTTCCTGTCAGCCAAAATCACTGGGTCCTTTTACGCCATACAGAGTATTCTTAGCAGCTCTTGCAACGCAGCCCTGCACCTGCTCCTTAAACTCTTGCCTTCAAAGCAGGATAGCAGTCTGGGTCTGGTGAGGGCCTGATGGCACTCAACCTGCTGGCCATACTTGAGCAAGCAAGGATCCATTGGCAGCTCGTGTTCAGACAGCCTCAAGGGGCCTCAGAATGCTGTGTAGATGTGTTCAGCCTTGACAGACCAGCCCTGTCAGACATCTCAGTAGCTCCCTAAGCATTGCTGAGGTGAGAATCTCTGTAATATGTGAATCAAATATTCAAATATCCATGTGACCCAGGATGTCCTCTATGGCCTAGGAGTGAAGTGCAATCAGACAATGCCAGCATTGTTGCCCCATGTGATTCAGCTTCTATGAAAGTAGCTTTACTTTGGACAAAGGACACCTGCTGTGGAAGTAGGTTTCCTTTAAGGCACTATCTTTTACATTTGTGAAACTGAAGTTTTCTATTATTGATACTCAGTAAATAAGCCAAAATATATAGCCAATAAGAGCAGAGAAAGATCAAAGATGGAATGGTTATATTAGGAAATACTAGTAAGTTAGTTCTTGTATTTTTTTACTGCAAATATTGGAAAATATTCAGCAGACCAGCTGAAGAGCCTCCTTGGTTTTAGACCTCAGAGTACCTCTGCAAAGACTTGTGCTCTTTAATAAACTTGTGCACCTGTGTGAGAAATACAAACAGAGCAGAAAAGGAAACTCAGAAGAGGAAAAGTTTGCCAAAGGGAGAGGTCAGCTCACTGAGGAATTGGAAAACAGTGTTTAATAGAATTTCGCTATCTTGGAATGGCAACCAGAATACAAAAAAGAAGTTTTGGTTATAAGGCACTACTATTTCATAGCAGGGGTCAGTGTACTGTAAATTACTTCCTTGTGTCCTCAGCTTTTTGTCAATGTATTGTAATGTTTTCCAGTGCCTGGATGACATTTCCTTGATGCAGGCATTAGCCTTCAGGAGTTACAGCCTCTTTGTTTTTTGCTTCTCCAGTATTTTGCATCTTTACCAATGATTCCTCTCTCTCTCCCTCCTAATTTCCCAAATATATCCTACACCTGTTCTATCATGGGGGCTGTAACCTTTTCTAGGACTCTCTGGGAACTTGTCCTTTCATGCATCCTAAAACACAAAGGCAAAGCAGCTAAACAGACATAGTGGGGTAAGGCTGTGAAAAATGTCCACTTTGGAAGACAGCAAGAGAGAAGATCTAAGCACTTCTCTATCTTTAGAAGTTCCTTTTCTGTTAGCCATCAATGTCCTTTAATATTCTATGCCAGACTAGATTTAAAGGAAAAAAATTTGTTTTGTTCTGTTTTGTTCTTCTTTTTTTCTTGTTCTAGGTAGTGTTTCTCTGTCCTATAAAAGATTTTTTTTTCTTATTCTTTTTTACTCGAAACATAGGTGGTACAGGAGTCCTGTGGTGGCTTTATGCCAAGCAACGAGCATCTGCCAGTGCTGTTGAGACTCAAATAGCCAAAGACAATCTTCAGGCTCTTCTGATCTATGCCATTTCAGCAACGGTCTTCACGGTATGTTTTGTTAATGACTGCATTGTTTGCTTGTTCTCTCCTTACATCCCCATTTTTCTATTCAGGTGAGAGGTTTATACTGCACATGTAGGTTTGAAGAGTTTCTATTTCTGTTATGGGTTGAATTGCTGTGTTTTTTTTGTTGTTGTTGTTGTTGTTGTTGTTGTTTTTTTTTTTTTTTACTTACAGGCACTGTTATGTAACACTTATTATTTTAGTGCCAGCAGGAGAGAATCCCTTATAGTAGAACAGCTGTTCTGTTCTACTCTAAAATGTCCACAGGGACATCCATGATTAGGTGCAGTATTGGACCCCCAAACTACTTTCACTCATTTTTTTTGTTAATTTCCATTTCAGACTATTTGCTCATTTCAATTTAGTTAACAGTCCTTAGAACATTCGTATTTCCAAAAACGGTGATTGTCAAACTTGTTCTGTTTGCAGAGGGGTCATTGTAAATTTAAGTACTAACCATGCTGAAACAATTACACTATTTTTGGCCTTGCTATTCCTTGTTTCAGTATTACTTTATTAAAAAATGGCAATATTTTATGGACTTACCTGACAAGACCACTATACCTTGCCCAAAAATAAATGTTAAGCTATGTTCCTCATTAAATCTTTGTACTCCTCTTGATTTCACTGCTCTGTACAACATAACAGTGTAATTTGGCATAGTCACTTGAATCTGAGATCATTTCAAAGTAAGTACAAGATTGGAGTTTCCAGAAATAAAATTTGAAGAATAATTTCTCATCAAAGAAGCTGAAAAAAAAATAAATTTTGATCTTACAAGCTTGTAGCTGTCTCACCCACCAGGAATATGTGTTAATTTGATATTTTTGAAAATTCTCCTTGCACACAATTATATCATACTTAATTTTCACTTCTCTAAAATGTCATTTGGAAACTTCTTCCCCTAGGTGATCTTGTTCTTGATAATGTTAATTATGCGCAAACGAGTAGCTCTCACCATTGCCTTGTTCCATGTGGCCGGCAAGGTCTTCATTCACCTGCCACTACTAGTCTTCCAGCCGTTCTGGACATTCTTTGCGCTTATCCTCTTCTGGGCATACTGGATCACAGTCCTACTTTTCCTTGGTACTACAGGTAAGCAGCTACCAGGCTTATTTTAAATTTCACTTTATTTTTGTACTGTTTCAGATAGATTTGGTTAAAAAGAATGGTGGAGCCTCTAGGCAAGGGAAGAAACAAAAAACATAAAAACCTTTTGGGCCTTGCTTTGATCTGCATCAGTGACTTCAGTGTATGTCTGGAAAGTTATTGCACATTTATAAGCCTACACACCTTACACTTTGTATTTTAGACCGTTTTTTTTATTTGATGCAAGCTGGCATGTTGATAACCACAAGACTCCATTAATCTTAGGACTTCGGTAAATTTTGCAAATGATTTTCTCTGTTTTTATACGAACAAGTTCAAAACAGCTTGTCTCATCTAAAGATAGATGGGAGTATGTTTCAGCAAGTTCTCACACAGATAGAGACATAGTAATGAAAGAACTTTTGCATCATTGATTGTCTCTCAAAATGTAAATATAATGGAAGCAGTTTTCAATTGTTCATAATTTGCATGTCTGGTATTATTCCAGTATTTTTCAGGTTTATTAGTGAGGTGTTCTTTGGACTTTTTTGTTTGTTTGTATTTTTCCAGTTTTTTGTATACTGTAGTGTGAAAGCAGCCACAATCCTCAGAGTTTCTTCTCTTAAAAGTTGAGAGGGTCCTGCTTGTGCTGCTGGTTTAATGAGAGCTTGTGGAGTTGGTTGGTGCTGCTGGTCAATATCTTAATTATTTTGGTAGGGAAATCTTAACAGCTGCTTTATAAAATAGGATAAATGTGTTATTTTGGAGCAGGTTGTGGCCAGTAGAGATGACAGAATTGTAGAGTCATTATGGTTGGAAGAAATCTTCGAGATAAGCCCCTCACCACCCTGCCTGCTAATCTATGTCCCTAAGCACCTCATCTACACGTTTCTTGAGCACGGCCAGGGACAGTGACTCCACCGCTTCCCTGGATAGCCTGTTCCAAGGCTTCACCACTCTTCCCGTGGAAGAGTGGAAATTTTTCCTAATATCCAACCTGAATCTCCCTTGGTAAAACTTGAGCCGATTTCCTCCCATTCTATCAATAGTTATTCTAATCTTTTATTACTAAAACCTTAGAGCTTTGAAAGTTATTGTTAAATTCTAATTCAGAAGTAGCAATATTTTGGATCATGGAGCTATTTCGTGGTAGTACAAGATAAATCTTTTAGAATTCTTGACCCGAGTTTTTAGCCAGGGGCAGAATTCACATGTTCTTCCTCTCTTTAGTGCTAAAATTTTAGTTTTCACTGAATGATGTGCTATATGTATCATCTAAGGAAGAGTAAGTCAAAAAACTCTTTGCCTTTGAAAATGACTGAAGCCATAGTCCCACCTTCCAATCTGTGACTTAAGATCACTGCACAGAGATTCCCTTAGTAGAGTTCTGACATGTACTGTCTGTCACCATGGACTGTAGTGTTTTTCAGATGAAACAAAGATTCCCCAGACTTCTAAGGGTATGAAAACTTACTTTTATAGTCTCTATAGCAACAATTCATGCCTGGAAGTGCCTGTTAAGCCGCAGGTATCATTGAAATACATGCATGGTTGCTTACTACACTGGGAAAGAAAATTGTTTGCTAGTATTGACATCTAAATCCAATTTAATGTTTAATTTCACTGCATAAATTATATCAACAGATCAATGGACAGAAAATTAAGAATGATCATTGCAAACTTCCTTTTATTATGTTTAGTTATAAGAATACTTGCTACTTGTTGCTGTTAAGTTATTCTTGGAAATTATAAACCAATGTCTAAAATAAAAAGTTGAGTGTTGAGTATATTCAAAAAAATTACTGTTCTTTAACTGCCATTATTGTTTGTGTCAAAAACAGTATCTTACTTATGAATAATATATGTAAGAGGAAAGTAGGTTAGTAGAAACTGGAGTGGTTCCTCTGTAAATGCATGTGTACTACTAATGCCATAGGCTTTCTTCTTTCTGATCTGGTGAATAAGTGCTGAATAAAGACTATTTCTTCATTTATTCTGCTTTGTTCTTAGGTAATCCAGTCCCAAATGAAGAAGGATTTGTTGAATTTCGGATGGTAGGTCCTTTGAAATACATGTGGTGGTACCATGTGGTGGGGCTGATCTGGATCAGTGAGTTTATCCTCGCCTGTCAGCAGATGACCGTAGCAGGGGCTGTTGTGACATACTATTTTACAAGGTAAGGACTTTTCATACAGCTCTACTGTATAAACCAAACTGGAAATGGAATCCAAAGAAATAAAGAGGCACAGAGCTTTGGAGGAAAATACTTACCTTTTCCTTGGAAGCTTGGAAGCAATAGAATTGTATTAAGCCTTTTATAATAATATCAAACCCTAAAATCTGTTTTGCTGTCTGTTATGGAATTGCAGTCTTGTTTGCCTTGTAATCTGTGCACAACATAAAGACATATGAAGGACTGTTTACAGAAGTGGAAAGCATCTGAAAGAGCTACTTTTCTAATATTAATGCTGATAAGTTCTGTGGAGATTAAAAAATAACTGACAATAGTTGATTACCATAATTTTAATTGGGAAACATTTAAATTATTCACAATGCTTCATTAATCTCTTTTACAGGAGATTGCTCAAGGTCTAATTAAATGCATTGTTTTCCCATGGATTCTAACAAGATTGTTCACAAATATGCAAGTAATACAAATTACAAGTGCATTAAAGCTCCATATTTTTTCTGTATTTGTGTCCCATCATGGTATCATGAATGGCTGTTCTGCTTGGATGTGATAGCTTTTTGAGATGCTTATGCTGAGGATGTTTCACAAGCTAACAATGACTTCACCAGTATTCAGGCACAGGGATTTTGGCTTCACAAACATAAGAGTGATTTCGGAATCATAAGCTTTTTGAAATGAATGAATAACAACCTCATGGTTTGAAACTCTAGAATGCGCAAATACTGTATTTTCTAATTTTTCATTAAACATTTTTCATTATCTTCAAGTAAAAACTAAATTCTTACTTTAGTGGTTTAGAATCTGGGTGTGGAAGAAAAAAATTATATCTGGTGCTTTATTATTATTCCATGAGTGTAAATAGTATCTTGGTGATCTGTATATGGTATATGGTATATGACTTCAGATTATTGGCAGTATATTTAATGAGGAAAGAGAATCTAGTGCATTGTTTATGCTCTTTTTGCAAAGGCATATTTGTTATGAAGCTTCTGCAGATGCAATCCTAGAAGTTAGCAGTTCATACATTTGTTTTAAAAAAATAACAGCTCCAAACTATTATTATTCAATAGTTATTTCCAGTGTTTTCAATGTATTCTGTAGACATGGTAGATGCAAGCATGCTAAATAAAGACCCTCATGTGTTGGAGGATGTTAACAAGATAAAAGACCTTTTTTTTAAATGAATATATCCAACACCTGTACTCCATTTTTGTTGTCTGTTTTATAATCTGTTTTAAAATATTGGGTTTCCAAGTATTGTGTGCAGGGTTTTTTTCAGAGTGTTTCACATCTTAAGTGTTTAATGGGTTTATCTTTGTAGTCGAGACTTCTGTGTGGATTACATGTAATTGCTTATTTGCCTTAATCTCTTTAATAATACATAAAACATTAAAAAATCTATGTATATTAAAACACATATATGTAAAAAAAAGTATATATATCAACAGATCCTCGGGGGTGTTAAGCAAGGAGATCCGCTCTCGCCAATTCTATTCAACTTAGCATTAGATCCATTGCTGTGTAAGCTGGAAGAAATGCGCCTCGGTTTCAAATACGGTGAACAACGAATACC
>JAWLRI010000829.1:1812990-1832963 GCA_034781795.1 Crypturellus tataupa
AGTGGGAATCATGTTCCCACATAATTGGATACTGCCCGGCGGTCCAGGAAGCCAGGATCAAGCGACACAATGAGATCAACTGTTGTTGAAACAAATTCTTTTTCATTAATGGTGAAGTCTACCAGTATAGCAACTAAATGCATCAGTGAAGCTATTAAACGACGATGTTACAGGGGCATAATCTTGTAAATAGTAAAACTAGATCGAGTGAAGAACTAGAAAAAAATGAAGTAGAAAGGATAATCTTGCACTGAATAAAGTGGTAGCAAGTTTTTTATCTCATACTTCATCTTTAATTTTAGTGATTTCAGTTACTCAAAGGTAAATGATTTTGTTTTTAACTGTTCCTTGCCTATCATTCCTTAATGGAAATTGTATTAGTAAATAGCTAGTAAATAGGATAAATTAGTAAATAGCTATTTCTTTCCACTACTATTCTTTCTTGCATTTTAAAATACAATCGTACTTTGAAAGTGGCAATCAGTAAAAGAGGGAAAATGTACTAATTTGAAACTTGCCATTGTTTTGCCCATCAGCAGCTTTTCATATCAGATGTGGTCAGGTTAGGAATAAATAGATGTTTTTTGTATGCTCAGTATCTGCTTGCATCAGCCAGATGGGTTCCCTGCAAATCAGGGGATAACAGATCCAAAGTTTGCCATATAAATCTGCCTTCGGTTGCATCTACTTGAAAAGGAGCACTCGAAACTCAAATGAGACTTTCATGTCATTGTACTATAGGAGAAAGGGAATTTGTTTGCAGCCACTTGAGCTCTAATCACTAATGGGAAGAAAGCATAATAAAAACATATTTTAATCATTAATGTCCCAAAATTAAGTTATGTGTAATTTAGTTTCATAGAATTAAGACCCTCCTTTGAATCTTTTTTGAATGAAACTTACATCAAAATAGTTTTCTCCCAAGTTTGAGAGATAAATTATGATCAGAATTTTAATATTCTTTCTTTCATATATTTATTATGATGTTCATGTTTATAATAAGGAACAACTATTATTTAAATATTAAATTGAACTGTTCTTTGTGAGAGAAACAGAGGTGGCTTCCGTGGTAGAAAATACAAATACAAACTGTAAGAGAGAATTGCTTCAAAACTGTGTATTCTGAACTGTATTCTTCTGAAATTTTTAAAAAGGTTCTAGCTCTGTTACAATATAATAGCTTATTTCAAGACTTAATACTTAGTTCCTTGAGGATATAATAGCTAGATCAGGTAGGCATACAAAGCATTGCAAAAAAAAAAAGAATTTTCATAATAAAAGGGTGGAAGTTTTCCTCTTTGCATCTTCTCCAAGACGCTCTCTATGAAGACGTCAAGCAGAATTTGAGGGGGGCAGCACAGCAATTTTGTCAGTGAGCTGATTCAAGAATGTTTTCATTGCTTCTCACTTTTTTAATGAATTTGAGTTGTGTACCACACACCACTTGAATGTGTAGCTTAAAAGGAACTGGTGTTTGGCTGTAGCTCTCATGTACCTGACAGTACTCTTATTATCTGTTGATTCATTATCCTTTCCCTATGACTGCATTAGAACCAAAACTGTGACTTGCAGAGATAGTGTTTTGTGTAGCCCCCGAAAACTAGAATGAGAATAGGAAATTTCTTTTGCTTGTTATTTCAGTGAGGATTTGTATCAATTTCATCTGATGTTATTAAATCCATATTGATCACTCCAATCTTTTTCTTTTTTTCCACAGGGAGAAAAGGAATCTGCCTTTTACTCCTATTCTGGCATCTGTTAATCGCCTTATTTGTTACCACTTAGGAACAGTGGCAAAGGGGTCTTTCATTATTACACTAGTGAAGATACCACGAATGATTCTTATGTATATTCATACACAACTCAAAGGAAAAGTAAGAGAAATCTCATCTTCTTAGTAACACTGAAGGCTTGATATATTCACAGTTTAACCTTATTTCATCAGTTTGGGGGACTTGAAGTCTCAGTTTGAAATATTTGACCCTTAAAGGACTGTAGGTCTGATAGAGACACAATAAGTTATCAAGATAAGTACCAATTTCCAAAATGACAGGATTGTTGCTTTCTCTAGATCTTTTGTTTTGACTGTATCTTTGCTGTCCTGCATTTTGTGGGTGCTCTAGGAAAATGCCTGTGCTCGCTGTATGCTGAAAGCCTGCATTTGCTGCCTTTGGTGTCTAGAAAAGTGCCTGACCTACTTAAATCAGGTAAGATTTTCAATATTTATATGTAGAAGGTTGATATTATGTGCAATTCCCAGAATGCAATCTGAGGCTGACACATTGTACTTTGGAATTTGATCTGAATCAAGGTACTTCAGTCTTGTCTCCATTACTGAAATTACACTGCAGGTCACTCTGCACTAGTGCTCATATACAATCTGAAGGTGAAACATTATCAGTGTTCATCTTTGTGCATAAAATGCCTCAACATTATAATATATTTTTTAAATGATCTGAAATGTTCCTGCTTATGCCCAGTCTTCCAGGGTAAATCTGATTTTGAAAATTTGTTTGCTAGGGCATGATAGGGAACCTTTTCCATTGTAATAGTTGCTGTAGCAGTTCACACTGTGATTAAGCAGATCCTTTTTTTTAGCCTGTGTTTCCATCTGTATGAAATATATATCCTCTAACTGCCTTTTTATATTGCTCCATTTTTTGCTTTTGGAAATAAAAATGAGTATTTTGTTCCTCAACAGATAACTTTATAACCTTTAGAGTTTGTTTACCCAAAGATGTTGGTTAAGAGGAGCACTCTTCTTTTGGTCAGGGGATAGCCACTATTTATAAAATGTTAAGATAGTTTTTTGAAAGTAACTTTGTCCAAAGAAGGTGAAAGGTTGTAAGTCTTGCTATTGCTTATATATTAATGGGTTTATGTAATTAGGCTCCCTTCTGAATCTCACTGAATCTTACCAACACTCCAAATTACAAAAATATGATTTGCAGTGAAATAAGGAGGGAAGATTAAAAATTTATGTAATTTTTGAGTATTGTCCTAGCTTACCTTAACATTACTATTCAGTGATTTTAGCCCAAATTATAAGTGTATGGAAGCAGAAATAAAAATAGTGATACATCTGAAGATTCTTACATGACTATCAAATTGCTTTATATATCTAGCTTATTTTTTCTAACTACTTATTGTTGTAGTAATGTGACTACTCACCTCCTACTTCTGCAGAAAAGTAGTAAATTCTATTTTAATTAGTTTTCTTGAAATTAATTTTTTAATGTGTAAATGAAGAGCAGGCAAGCAGAATGGTGATTGTACCTCATACAGTCCCCTGCCTTATGACCCACACTGCTTGATTTAGCAGCTCTCAAGGGATTCTGCATTCAATAACATGACTTACCACAGTAAGTACCACAGAACCCTGTTATATGGTTCTAAGTGGTGTGTTGTACGCTATTAGGTCATATGGCTTCCTGTCACCTATTCAAAAGATAAAATGTATTCCTATTCCCTCACTTCTCCCTCCATAAATGCCTGTGAAACACTTTTTCAGAATGCTACTCTTAACCTTTTCTTAATTTCTAAGGAAAAATATATTAGGTAGAAATTAATGACATCACCTGGTCAAGTGGCAAAGTCTATTATTAAATCTACTGCTATGGAATGTAACTTCCTGTTATCCTGAAATCCCCTTCTAACTGATATTGACCAAAAACTCTGGAGTATAAGGTCTGAAACATCTGATCAATCTGTGTTTAAGGCTTCATTTTGCTTCTTCTAGAACGCATATACAGCCACAGCTATCAACAGCACCAACTTCTGCACCTCAGCAAAGGATGCCTTTGTTATTCTGGTGGAGAATGCGTTGCGAGTGGCTGCCATAAACACGGTGGGAGATTTCATGCTCTTCCTAGGAAAGGTATGCCTCCTGTGTATGGCCAGGGACCTTGGTATGTCCAGGGTATGGGTTTTGGGGGCTTGTGTTTGTTTTCTTGTGTTGTGTTTTGCAGTTTTTTTTCCCCATCCTATCAGGAAAGGACCATCCCAGGGAAGGGGAGGATAAGCATCTGCCTACGTTAAGTAAAACTGATCAGAAAGTATGAGCTTTAGATATTAACACATTTTAGAGACTTTTTTTTTCCACATTTTTATTTTTAGAGAGTCAAGAGACGAGTGACCAGAAGTCAGACTTTTTGATTGGATTTGTGGTTAAAACCTAAAAATTTAAGGAAAGGACACTTCCTCAAAATTATATTTAGTAAGAGTTTTAAAGAAAATCGGCACATTATTGACAAGTGGACTGGAAGATAGTACAGGATTCTGCTCTGAGGATCTATCTCCTCAGGGAACTTAGTTACATTTACTTTGAGAATTAAAAGATGACTAGAGTAGTTGTTGTGATCAGTCAGTTTCTTCTGTTTCAAACACTGATAGAAATGTGCTTTAAGAAAATAATTTTATGAAGTAAAAGATTTTTTCCTGAAAGAGGAGTTACTGAAATACTTACACCAGTACACTGAATCACCTGTCCCTAAGTATTTGAACACTGCTTGGACTGAACAGTCTTCCTTCCTATATGCATATACTTCTATTAAATCAGACTACTGTGGACTAAACTTCTAATCCAGTAATTCTAGTCAATGAAATGTGAGGAGAAACACATAACAAAGATAAACATGTCTGGGAGATGATGAAATGCATAGTGCAGAAATGTATCCCTAAAAAGATGGCTTTCAAATTATTAGAGAAATACAAGGCTGACAGAATTGTTTAAATTAAGAGTGTAGCATACCTGAAAACAGCTAAACAGTGCTCAGGCTACAAGCCAAGTTGTTCCAGTCCAATCCAGCTTTCATACTACAGTGAAACTGGTGCTTGGTGCATTTTGCATTTTGGTGGGTTTGGTAATAAAAGGTTCAAAAAATGTTCAGAATGTTGAGTGGTCATGGCAATTGTTCTAGTTTCTTTGTCATCTCCAAAGACCAAAACGGTGCTCAGTGAAATCTGCTGGGGCCACAGGCACCTATGTTAGTTCTGGGATGTTATAGATTGGTATGTAATGTAAGTGTCTTACATTGATTTTAATCTACTTTCTCTGTGTAGAGATGAGCAAGTGATAATGTAAGCTCAGAAGATATTTTACCTAAGTGTTTCTACAGCAAACAGAGAAATATCTTCTTGTTCCCCCCAGAAAGCATAAAACATTGGTTGGGGGTTGGGTAGTGACATCTGGTTTTGGTGTTTTTATAATTGGACTGTAATACTAGAAGAATGATGGCATGATGTAAACATAATTAGCTTTCAGGAGCTCTCAATGATGTCTTTTATATTGAAGGTGTGTTTGAAATCAATCTGATATTCAAATGCTGAGCCGTTGATAAAGTGTCATTTACACAAAAGGATACAGGATGTTGAGGAGGTAAAGGTTTTATTACCACTTTTATTACCACTTAAGCATCTGCATCCTTCAGTTCTAGCCCTGGCAGAAAAAAAAAAAAAAAAAGAAGAACATAATTTAAGAAAAAAGAAAAAGGTTCTGACATTACAATTTTCACTAGAATTGTTTTCTGTTTTCTCCTTCAGGTCCTGATTGTCTGTAGTACAGGTTTGGCAGGGATTATGTTGCTGAACTATCAACGAGATTACACTATCTGGGTGCTGCCACTCATCATTGTCTGCCTGTTTGCTTTCCTGGTTGCTCACTGCTTCCTTTCCATTTACGAAATGGTTGTTGATGTCCTCTTCTTATGTTTTGCTATTGACACAAAATACAATGATGGAAGCCCTGGAAGGGAATTCTACATGGATAAAGTTCTCATGGTAAGTTTCGCTCAAATCTAAGGGGTATGGTTCCATAAATATAAAAAAATGAATATTCTGAGAGCAGGATGAGCTTTCCAGATGGGTAGAAAACTGTTTTAGCTGGTTTATCTTTTTTTTTTTGTTAATGACAAGAAGTGATGCCTTCCTCTTTTAGCATCACTGGCTGTCAGATGAAGTGTCCTCTTGGAAGCTTTACTATATGGGTTGTTTATTTTAAATGATTTTTTGACAAGAAGAGAGAAACAAAAAAGAAGTAAGAGGATTTTTTTTCCCACTTTCCTACAAGGATCTGCTCTTGGGAAGACAGCACATAGCAGATTATTCTCCCCACCTACAAACTGCTGTAAACAATAATCACAGAGGATTTTTATTTTTAACTTTCAAATGCACAGAGACCCAAGCATGCTTCTCAGTCAGCCACACTTTGAAACAAGATATTTTTACTTTCATCCTTATGTTTGGAAGCCTCGATTGACAGAATTCGTTTCTTATTTGTTGGTTGAATTTTATCTTCTATTCACTCTAGAGATCAAGAGAAAAATTCTGTTCCTAAGGCCATAATTAGGTGACAGTTTGCTGCTGAGCTGGTTAAATGTCCCTGAAAAAATGTAGCACTAGGTGTTGTAGACTAGAAGTAAACTCTCAACCTCTTCTTAGCCCTCCTGTTGAAAAAGTGTCTCATGAATTTAAATTTAAAATTAAAAATCTACTAAAAAGGCTACAGAACCTAGAATATGTAAAAAAGAAAATCCTAGATGATGAGTTGTTTTTTGGTACAGAACAAGAGTAAAATGAAGCATCCTGTCTAGGAAGATGGCATATATAGATCATTCAGGAGAGCAAACTTTGGCCTCTTCAGGAGGAGAAATGAGGGCCCCAAGTGTTAGGGGCCTTAAAAGGAAAGGAGGGCAAGGGGTGCTGGAAAGGTGGTTAATATTCAAGCATGACTTCTTCCAAACTCAAGTTCAGTGGATCCCTATGAGCAAGAAGCCAGACAAAGGAAGCAGGAGGCCTGCATGGATGAGCAAGGCTACAGAAGAATAGAGTCCACAAAACATATAAAAATGGACAGACCCCTTCAGAGGAATACAGGGTTGTGATGAGGAAGGTAAAAGCCCCTTGGCATTAACCAGAAAAGGGATGCCAAGGGCACAAGGGCAGCTTCTTTAAGTACATCAGTAGCAAGAGACTAAGGAAAATGTGGACTGGCTGCTGATGGAGTGGGTGCCCTGCTGATGAAAAATACAGAAAAGGCAATTACTGACTGCCACCCTTCCCTCAGCCCTTACTGCTAAGGTCAGCTCTCAGGAAGCCCAGGAACTACTGGCCTGGCACTCTCATCTCCACCCCAGGAAAAGGGATGCAGCAGCTCAGCCTGCATTTCACCTCCAAGCACGTGGAAAAAGGGAAGGTGACCAGGAGTAGCCAGCATGGATCCCTACAGGAATATCCTACTTAACCAACCAGAGAGCCTTCTGGGGTAGAATCACAGAAGTAGATGTAGTAGATGGGTAAATAAGGGCAGAACAGTGAATGTCATCTCCCCTGACTTCAGCAAGGCATTTAAATTGTTTGTTTGTTTGGAGTTGAAAAAAATGCACATATGGAAAAAGTGTGGTAATTGTAAAAGTTCTAACAGTACTTAACAGAAAACCCTTTGACTTTCAGTTCTTCAGAATTAGGTCAGAAGGGAGACCTTTGTGGTCTTTGTGGCTGGCTCTTGGTATTTGGTGGAGAAGTCTGACCGAAATAAGTGGGAAGAGTGTGTTCACATTTGTGTTCACAAGTAGAATTTTTATGAGGTTTTGTATCTAGAGTAGATGTTTGCATATGACTTTATTACTGTTTTCCAGGAGTTTGTGGAGAATAGTAGAAAATCTATGAAAGAAGCTGGCCGGGGAGGTGGAGCTGAGGGCAGAGAGCTAAAACCAATGGTAGGTGCAGATGAGGAGGTGGCCATCCTCCAAGAGTTTCACTTTTACTTCCTCTCCCTCTTTGTCTTTACTGACTGCACTTCCTCAGGAGAAGTTTTTGTTCTCTGTATCACTCAAGATGTTCTGCTTTTTCTGTTTGTGAGCTTGCCTATCACCTGGATGGCAGAGTTTTTGTCACAGCTGAGACCATCTCCTGTAAAAGTAAGATGAAAGGAACTGTGTCATATGAAACAAGCAGTATCATTTCATTAGGATTAGTAGTGCATGCTAGGTGTTATACACAGACAGCCCCCACTACTGAGCACTCTCAAAATAAGATGACTCTGGAATTCATTAGTCTGTTCTAACTTTAATCCTCTTTACAGAGCTGAACTAAACAATTCTTGCTCATCCTGCATTCAGTTTATGAGCCCAAAGAACACTACTTAGCGCAACTATTGTTGTGGCGTAAAACCAGGCATTGAGGCTCTGACCAGATCATTTTATACAGTGCCAGGGGGTTGGATACAGTGATTCCTTTCAACCTGCTTAAATGACATTTCTCCCGGTTGTTTGTTTTTATTGCCAACTACTTACATTGCTTGTCTCTTGTGTGCCCTTTCCATCTCACACTGTCAGATACAGAGACAGTGAACAATGCATCATTTATGCTTCTGCAGCCTGTTTTACTTATGGTTTGCCTGTTAGGAAGGCGTTGCATGTCTGAGTAGCCTGGAATAAGGAGCAGCTGTAAATGGTACAGATAATACAGTTATCAGAATAGGAGAATGAGTTTGGAAGGTGGAGAAATAAGAGCATATGATGAGAAGCCAGGCTGGGCAAGGTATGATTTGTCACTGTGCAATATGACTTTGTAAAAAAAAAAGTAGTATTCTGCCATGAGTTTCTCAGAATATTTGGGGCTTGTCTCAGTTTCTTACCAAGTGAACAACTTTTTTTTTTCTTAACTTAAGGAATCCAATTATGTGCTAATAGTATTTTTTTAATGATGTATGTGTACCCCTCTTGCATGAACACTTTTGACCTTGCTGAAATGAGTTCCTGCTCTAGAACCAATAGATGTTTAGCTTTGTATGTTTTGCTATTCATTATAACATACCAGCCTGTAGATTTGCTTATGCCTAAATGCTGCCATGTTTTTAAATTTTACAAGCTAATTCTATGTTCATCTATGTTTCCCTTCAAGGTATAATTCTAGTTGAACAAACAGACACTAATATTGGGATTTTTCAAAGTGTTTTAAGCACTATAAATATAAAGTAGCCATGAGAATGATTGAGAATTGGGTTTGGATGTCCTCAAGTGATCAGATCAAAAAATCTCAGCCCAAAACTTTCTTCTAACCTGTAATTCAATTCAGATTGTTTGCCAATTATGCTCTCCTCAGAGCCAGCACAGACTGCTACCCAAATTTTTGTACTTGCCTGCCTAAAGCTTGGATTTTAAAACAAACAAACAAACAACAAAAAAGGCAAGTGAAGCCTCTCTTCATTCTTTTAGAAGCTTGACTCCAGGCACTCAGCCTTGGCAGTCACTCGAAGTCCTGCAAGGACTGCTGGGGGATACTGAGCCCGTAAACACTCAGCCTGGGTGTCACGTGTGGATGTGCTCACAGTTCTGTCCATTTGTTAGTCGTCTTTGGAACTGATGAGCTTTATTTTCCAAACTGATCTTCAGTTTTGGGGTGTGCAGCTCCCTCTACATGGGGTCTGAAATTTTGAGACCTGGCTTCCTGACAAGAATGGAATTCAGTGTAGGTAGCAATAATTCCCCTGTGCTCTTTCTGAAACCTCTTCCTGAAGCACTGATAAAGGCCCTTCATGCTGTCCGAATAGGATCATTCATAAGTATATTCTCTAAGAGTAATGCTGGTCACCTCAAAGTTAGGAGTGGCGAGATTAAATGAAACCTTTTTTAAGAAATGAATCTATATTGTTCTGCCTGAGATTCTGCTAAATATGTTATTTCTTAGGCATGACAATTACTTGTAAAAGTGAAATTCACAAAACACAGTTGTAGTAGCAGAGGTCAGGAACTGTTTAGGACATTCTGTCTCCAAAGAGACTATCAAAGCACAAGAAAAAATCCCATTCACACTTCAAAAAAAATCTATTTCCAGTGTCCCCTTTGACTCAGTTTCTCCTTATCCTTTGGCATTTGTCTAAGACTGTACTATATGACTTTGTTTTCTAGGCCTCTGGAGCAAGTTCATCTTGAAACTAGCCAGCCATTATGGAACCCATTGACATTCCAAAACAGTATATATATACATATACACACACACACACACACATATACATATATATAAACAAACAGCCAAAATCAGAGAAAAGGAACAGGGATTTAATACTTTTTTTAACAATTATTTTTGTGAAACATGTACTCTTTTCATACGGGTGGCTTTTACAAGCAGCTTTATCATTGTTCCATTTTTTTTTCTTTTCTTTTTCAATTATTCATTGTGGTCATAGAACTGTTGATTCTTATCTGCTTGATATTTTATAATCTGGAGGAGGTATCATTGTAAAGATAAATGATGATTGAATTTAGAAAATCAAATATGCGATTTCCTGTGAAACCACAAATGTGCTGAGAATTTTACTTGTTTGATTTGTTTAAATTTACACTAAATTCAGGACAATTATCAGTAAAATCTTCCAATTAAAAAAAAAATCAAATTTGGGTTTTTAAGAGGTGGTTTCAGTGAGAGCTAATTCAGTTCTGATTTGTGAACAGACATTTTACCTTTCAGCCCTGGTGGGGCACAGTGAGAGACATGTAGTTTTGTTTCAGTATCAGATATCACAATAACCAACCTCTCAGGTATTCAGATGTGTGGGAGACCTTGCTTACAGAAACCAGAATATGGGGAAGGATGACTTTTATATGCAATTTTTTCCTGTTTTACCTTACTTTCTCCTTTCCCCCTCGCCCGAACTTCAGTCGCCTCCTTTGCACTTCAGCAGTGCTCCTTTGAAGGGTATGGATTTTCCATGTGAGCAGTTGAACTAACAGTTTATTAAAGCTCAATCTTAGCCATACTCATGATTAAATCATGACTATATGTAAGAATATTGGGGATAGGAAGAGAAATGAACTCTCTTACTGTACAAAAAAAGTAAGTACTGTATATGCTTCATTTCATCTAATGCTGCAGAGCTTTGGGAGGTGGAAGGGACCATTCCTTGCCTGTTTTTTCATCCATGTTTGTATGTACTGTAGCAGGTGGGTAAAACAGGAAAGGGCAGAAAAACATTTCTTTGAAAGTGTCACTGCCAGAATATTTACCTAAAGTTATCACATAACCACAAGGGGATATACTCTTTTTTTATTTGTAGAAATTTACATTTATTTTCACTATGGAAACTCACCAGATATGAATGCTAATATTCAATTATTCAGTGTATTGTAATGGTAAATGCTTACAAGTGTATTTGCTAAGAACTCATGATCTGTCTATGCTATATACTCCTTTTGTTACAATTTTTTTAAGAAAACTATTTTTGTTAATGTAAAGTTAATATTTCAGAGCAGAATTTTTAAACTTATTGCACTAAATATAAGCTCTGTACAAATAAATAATGCCTCAATGGTTTGATCACTCCATTCAAGAAATTTTTTTGAAAGAGAAAAGCCCTATTACAGTAGCTTTGCAAGAAAAGTGGGGAGGTACATCTAGGTAGAGAGATATACCATTCATGTCATCAGGGTTTAATTTTAATAACTTTAATGTGCTTCCTTTCAGAGGACTTTACTTGTAAACTGGTGATAAAGGTGGTTTGGGGTTTTTTTTAGTCATGTAACTAGTCAGTGCTTTTAGCGATAGTGAAATATTTCACTTTTGCTTCTGTAAGAAATTTGATACTTAAGCTTATTGAGGTTTCTTTCAGTAAGCCAATCAAAAGGATTTACTCTTTTCATATCATGGAAATTAGATTCTACGAAAAATACTGAAAATAAAAATACATTTATAAATGATAACTAAGGGGGAAGCAGAAAGATTTAAGATGTAATCCTTAAAGCACTTAGACACTTGTTACCTGAACAATGCCTAGCTTCACTGACTTGAGGAGAGCTGTATGGAGCTTGTGCAAGTTACACCTCTGCTTAAGTGTTACCTGAACTGGGAGTTCAACCTAGGACTTAAACGGGAGAACTGATGGGGCCTCTCAGTGCAGAGCAGCTGTCAGGCCACCTAAAACAAGCTCTGGAGCAACCTTTAGTTTGTGGAGAGAAGGCATTTTTGCTGCACCAGGGCCTGCGGGCACAGTGGCCCCTGAACACTGAACATCTGTGTAGGTTGGTGGGGTTTGGCAACAGAAGTTAGAAACAAGCTCAGAGGAATCCTAAGAATAGGATATCAAGGCTAAAGAGACTTAATACCTTCCCAGTTTCTCCAGAGAAACCATAGTTACTGAAGAAGTTATTGAAACTTTGGATTCTGCAGGTTTTGACATCATGTTTCTGCCGTGACACGTTCCACAAGTTTTGTGCTCTTTGCTCACTGAAAGTCCTGGGTGGGGGCTTTTCTCTTAATTCGTAACAGGACTGCAATCGGAAATAAATTTTGTATTTTTGTATGACTTGACTGTGCACCAGTTTTATAATAGTTTATCCTGTTTTACAAATATATTTGCTTTATTGACATAGTGTTTAAAAGATATAGGCAGCGCTTTTCTATGGGTAGCTGTAATGTTTGAGTGATATATCTATATGAAGTTTTTAATAAAATCTTGTGCACTGTTCTTGAGCATATACCTGGCATGTAGAGCTTGTCAGTTACAAACTGGCCATACCAAAATACCATTTTAGTGGCCCTTCAAAGCTTTTGGATGCTCCTTGTAGCTTATTTTCAACAAAAATACAAGCTACTTTCTTCCAGCCCTGTCTTGTGCAAGGAGATAAGTAGAAAACTGAAGTCCAAAGAGGGAACTTTTCAGGACAAATTTAAACAATTCTTTCATTTTGTTTGGTAATGGGGACAGTAGAATAGGAGAACACTTTGAATGTAGATCCCTGCTCGGCAGTAGAGGTGCCGGGAGCTGCTGGTGGTGACAGACTAAATATTTTACATGTCAGCTGACGTTCTAGGCAAGTGTACGGATTGCTTATTGGGAAGCGCTGGCTGGAGAGTAATGCTGGTTCCACATTGGGAATAACACTGCAGAGGGAGCAGATGAGACAACTAAGGTTGAGAAATCATCTCCATAGAAGGTCCACTAAGCCAAGCAGTGGGTGAGGGCTAGCGGTTCAGTGGGCCGAAAAAACTGAGCCAAGGTGATTACCAGTTCCTGCAGTCTGTCTCGATTGTAGTCTCCAATGAGCTAGATGTCAGAGCAAATTCACCATTGAGAATATTCTTAAATTTTATTTTTCATGCTATTTTTCTTCCACGTTATTTGTAAACTGATGGGTGTGAGATCTTTGTTTCTTCCAGCCCTCAAGAGCCTTGTCCCACTCGTAGCTCTCATACCTCTTGCCTTTCTCGGCAAAGGAGTCTCAAGTGGCAGGGTGTCTGCTCTCCTTTTCCATACCGATCTTGGCACACGCCTCATCACCTTCCCAAGGCAATTTTGAGGATATTTCGAGGGCCGAGCTGTGTTAGGAGAGCAGACCCTTGTTCCTACACCTCCAGCACAGCTCCATAGGTAGGCTAAGCACATGAGCTGCCAGGAACAGGGACCGAGTTCTACATGTGGCCTTACCTTGGCGTGGTGACTCCAAGTGTTTCTGCATTAGGAAAGTGCGACCCGGAAGGGAGAGCTGACGATGGAGAGCCTTGTCAGAGGCCCAGCTATCCAGCAGCTAATCCAAGAGTGAGTCATTCCCCACATTTCCTTCAGTACCTTCTCAGGGTGGTTACTCCTTTCCGAAAGGGCTTTTCCTACAGCAAGCTCCAGGGAGCAAGCTGGCTCTTACTCTTCCAGCAGAAAATGGGGATGCAAAGCAGAGACAAGCCCTGCTTGAATGAGCCAGTGTTTGAGACAATATATTTAATGTGGCCTCATGACATGCACTTTAGTGGTTTGCTCTGAATGGTTATAATGTATTCTGTGAATGTACAACATGAAGTCAGAATAAAATGCTTGTAGCAGACATATATACGCCTAATCATGAAGCAGTGATCGTTTGTTTCTTGATGTATATTACATGCTGTATTGAATATGACACGGTGATTTAAGAATTACTCTTAATAAGGTTTTAAAATAGGAACTAGTAAGCATCCTTATTTTTAAAACTGTGGCTTTGCTTGTACAGATACAGTTTTCTAAATCTAAACATAACAAATCTATTGCTTCCTGAACAGTTTGGTTGCATGTTACATTATTGCCACAGAAATCCTTTTTCATCTTTGTGGGGAAAGAAAATTTAAAAATCTGTTCCCCAGGACCAAACCAAAAGACTTGTCTGAAGCATTGCCTGCACTCAGCTTGGTTCTTGGGATTGACAGAAGTCTACTCTAAATATTTAATATTAAATATTTTTAAATGCTATTTCAGCTATTTCACTTCTACTGTTAATCCCATTGTGTAACACAACAGATTATAAAGACTAGTAAATCTGTATTTCTTGTGCTCTGTATCAAAATACTGATCTCAAGATTTTATATATACATATATGTATATTTAGAGAGATCAAAGAAGAGATGCTGAGTGTCTCCTGTGATGTGGGTGTTTTGTATGGAAGGCAGAATTTCTGTTCTGGAACAGAGCTGTGATGTGTCTTGCAGAGTTTGCAAGCTGATACAATCTAGCCAAAGCTCTTCAATGATTTCAGAATTATTTCTAAGAACAATAAATCACAGGAATCTTTCTGGAAACATCTATTTGACAGAAGTCTGTTAGAACTAGCAGAAAAGATGGAAAAACACCATCAGATCCTACTCACTTGCCTCTCTGCGGCAGTCCTGTCATGTGTGAGTAGGCCAAGCAGCATTTGAAGTGTTTGGTACGTTTTGCAGAAACATGGCCCTCAAATTAGAACCAAAGTTACCAGGGTTCAGAGCAAAAGCTTTAACAGTTACACTTAAGCAATTTCAATATGTTTAAAGACAATTTTAGCCTCTCTTCACTCATAGGTAAGTATTTCAGAAGAGTTTTATGAGATCAGGATACTAAATACTCTGGAAATCTAGCAAATTGGGAGGTGATATGTATTCCTAGGAAAATCTTATTTTTTAATCCTGAGATAAAAGTTGCATGTGCTGCAGTGCTGGTAGTGGGATGGGTCCCTGCTCAGTGTCACTGTATCCCCCAGAGGAGCGCAGCAGGCTTGGGTGGTTGGCACTTTCTCCCGTTCCCCTCGGATTAACAACAAGATAAACAGGCAAGTCTGAAAGGCCAGCGCCCACCCCCCTTGCTTGCTTTACAGGAATGGTTTAGAACAATGGCAAAAATTCCTTTTAACCATTTTAAAGTAAGGTGTTTTGAGGGACTTGCTATTGCTCTACCCCCGTCTGAAACCTGAAGCGTTAATTTTAACCCTGCTGAAGTTTTGGCAATGGAGGCTGGGAACTTGGATGCGCAGTGAACAACCAGCCCCTCTTCCTGCCTTTCAAACCATGCTGTGCACAAGGAGCCTGGCCCTCCGTCCTGCTCCCTCCTCTCCCAGGGAGAACACACGGATCTGGTGGAGACAGGGAGGAAAGGCACGAGGGTGGGTTTGTTTCTTACCCAGCCGGCCGCAGCCGTGCAGAACATGGTTTTACACATGCACAGTATTACACCAAACCTTCACAGCTGTTAGGAGAATTCATATTCCATCTCACTGACATCTCCCCGCCACATCCACAGTGTCCTGCTTTCATTTTGCTCTGGAGTTTCAAAGCAAGAGAGTGTAATCCTCTACCTGTACAGGAAGGAATTGTTTTATACTGTGGGACTGTGTTGCTGATTACCCTGACTGCCCTAGAGTGGAAGGAGAATCCTCTGAATAGATTTTAAAGGCTTGGCAGTAACTCAAACACTGCTTGCATTGTCCTGCTCCATCAAAGCGTCATGTGGAAACAAGATTTCGTCCTTTCACATGTACTCCCAACAGAGCAGCCAAGCCCCTGGACTGGTTAGTGATTTACATTGAATCAAGATCAATTAACAAGTGCTCCTTTCTCCTGTGAAACGCCATCTCCTTTGGGAGTGGGAATGGGAGAAGTGAATGTGACGCTGTTCGTTGCTGCCTGAGAACTTGAAATGCTTTGCACTGCAAGCTGTGAAAGCAGCAAGAGAAGGGAAGCTAACAGCGCGGAGTTTTCTGTGTGAACTGACAGAGCGTGTGCCAGAATACTGATGCAAAACTGTATTTTAGTCTAAGAAATGTATAGATTTTTTAATGTATCCAAATAAAAGTTTTGTTAAAAAATAAGGGCAATATTTGTCTATTCTATATGGGCTAACAAGCCCTGCCCTTCTGCTTACAAGTAGTATCTCACACGCCTGGGAGCCCGGATCCTTGCGTGGAGCAGCCCTGCGGTTCTCCCTTCCCTGTCCGTAGCTCCCAGGGCTCAGCGCTGTTGCAGCCGCCCGGAGCTGGCTGGCCGGTCAGTGTTCTTAAGGATGAAGCTGCTCGGCCGTGTTGGTTTATCTGCCCAAAGCGGCAGAGACTCACGGGGAGCCCTTCGGCTCTCTAGCCGGCACAGCCCAAAACGCCCATTTCTCCAGCTTTTCCAGGCTGACAAGGTGAGATCCTGATCTACCCAATGCTGACACAGCTCCTTCCTCCCGCTGGGGGACACTGAGGAGCCGACCCTGTTTTGGTCGCTGGTGTTTAGATGCTTAACGAAGATTAGCTAGTGCCTGGGGAGAGATCACTTAGCATCTCTAATTACCATTTAAGCTATGAATGTGGGAAATGGTTGAGCTTGTACTCCTGTACACAAAGCACCTAAAAACGCTGGGGTTCTTTTTCCCTTCCTGGAAAAGAATGTCATATTCTCCATCTAATTAGCAGCCCCTGCTTTCCTTAGATACTGTAAAACTGGAAGAAAATGCAGCGCCAGGGCAGATTTGTGAGGCCTCTGTGAGAGCAGTGAGCCTGGAAATAAAGCCTGTGGTAGGAGCTGCCAAATTGTTTTACTGGCCACCTGGGCTGGCAGCAATCATGCGGGACAGCAGGTATTTCACACCAGAATGCTCCGGAGAAGAAATCATGAGCGTCAACTCTGCCCTCTGCAAATAAAACAAAACAAAATGGTAACAGAAAACCTCGAGACTCTGCCACAGTCTCAGATATAATCATAAAACCTTCCTTGGTCTATATAACTTTCTTGATAGCCCTCTAGCAGCTGTATTCTGCTTTTAAATACTCATCCCTGGAGGAAACGGAATTGCCATGTGAGATGAAGCCACAGCGCCAATTCTATGAGGAAAAACTCACTTGTGCGAATCCAGCATTCTGTTCCTCAGAACACCTCAGAATAGCACAAGCCCTAATGACAGTGGTAAAACGTGACTTCACTTTGACTGTTTCTTGCTTTTTCTGTTACCTGGAGTGGGAATGTTGCTAAAGCAAGTAAACAGACTTCAAGGCATGAGTTTCTGCATAGCTTTTACATCTCTTGGTGGGAGGACTGCTGTGCCAGAAGAACAAATGAGAGTCTTGTGCTGCGGTAAAATAAAAACTTGAGAAATTTGTGAAAATGCCTTTTTCTCAAAAAAAAAAAAAAATCAGCACAGGAGAATATAAGTTTGGGTTTGCCAGAAGATGCACAGCCTGATAAACTACTGAGCTTCAGATATAAATAATAACAGGGCAAAAACTGCATGGGGGACGGAAGAGAACCATCCATAAACTTGATGTGGATGTTCCCAGCACCGTGTTCCTGAGCCAGCGTCCTCCACCTCCCCATAATCACTGTTCACTCTGGGAACAGCGCGTAACCAGCACAATGAGCCCACCGAGTTTCCAAGCCCTTGTCCCAGCCAAGCGAACCACAAAGCGTGGTGAAAGTCTGCAGGCCTTCCCAGCGTCCAGGGGGCCTCGGGCTTGACACCGAGGGCAGGAAGAACGGGATATGGAAACAGCAATAGTAAGTACAACGAGATGTGAACGTGGCCATAATTCAGGGATCCAACTTGGGAAGGGGCTGCAGGAGAGCACACGGGATCCCCGACCCTGAGCACAGAGGGGATCCCTGCACTGGAATAGACTGTTCCTTAGGGAGGAAAAAAAAAAAAAAAAAAAAAGGTATTACATGCTCCTGAGCCAGAGTTAACTTTTCCTATTAAAACAAATCCAGAAAAAAACCTCTTTGTGTCTTCGCTCTTCCAGATGAGCCCTGCCAGCTCGCGCAGGCTGACAGCTCAGCTCAGTACGAAGCATAAGCAGCGCTGGGAGTTTGGGTGGTAACAGCTTCATCCGCTTCCCTTCCTTCACAGGCACAACAGTACCGCGGTCCAAGGGGAATTGCATGTGTTCCCACTGCCGAGCTCAGCAGCCACCCCTCGCAACTGGCCGTGAAATAAACAGCCATCGACAAGGAAGGGCAATTAGCTGGAGAGGGTGGTGCTGCGTCATAACCCCCGTTTTTAAACAGGCTGCTGACGAGTAAATTTGACTCCAAAACAGCATCACACAGGAAGTCCCTGTTCCCTAAAACCTCCGTGTGTGCCTGAGGACGTGTCGTGGTGCTGGGTCCCGGTGGCCTCCTGCCTGCAATTAGTGGGACCGCGGTCCCACGCTGATGGACGGGCAGTATCCATCAGTATTTGTGAGTATTTGTCAGTGCTGGTCCGTGTTTGCCAGAACTTGTCCGTGTGGGTTAGTACTTGTCTGTCCTTGTCAGTACTTGTTCCCCTGCAGCCCCTCTGGAGATCATCTAGTCCGACCCATCCTGCACACGCAGGGACACCTAAATCTGGGTGCTAAACCAAGCCCAAATCTCCGTGCTTCACAGTTAAGAGACAGGTAACAGAGAACGCAGCGCTGTTCCCTGCACGCGCGTTGAGAGCACGAGGCTCTCATGGCAACGCAGAGTGTCACCGGGGAACTCCACAAGCACTTGGCTCTGTCGCCCCCGCGATTGTGCTGCAGGCGGAGCGGGGAAGAGGAGTCCACTTCCAGGCACTTGTAGAAGTCTCGTCACAAAACGATTTGAAGGAGGACGCCGAGACCTCGCTCATCTCGCTCATGCGTGGCGGCTTTCAGCTTCGTTTCTCAAGTGGGCTTAAATGCACGTGCTGGATGCAGGGCCCACGGCAGCGCTGAGGTAAACACGGGCAGCAATCTGCTCATGTTTCATTCAGCGGTCGAGCCCAGGCCGAGATCTGGGCAGTCCCCACAGCTTGGTCCAGCGTGTGTGCTGCCCTGGGGGCAGTTTTGTGAATACGACAGTTTATCCAAAGCCTTCCCTTTGGGAAGGCAGCGGAAAGGTGTGCGCACCCCGCGGCGGCCCCGGTTCAGACCACGCAGAGACATTCACACCGGCTTGCGCAAGGTCACGCTGCCCCTTCAGACGCAAGTTCAGCCCAACCTCACTCGTGTCCTCAGCAGCCACTGCGTTGTGGCGAGCCCTTCCTGCGGCCGATGAAGGAAAACGCGCTCTGGTATCATCCTCGTTAGCAGAGGACGGTGCCACGCGCACCGTAAAACACACGCTGCCATCAGCTGGGCGCCCAAGCGGAGCTTTTCCGTGCGGAGAGCCCGTCGGACACCCCGCAAGGGCCCCCCAGCCCAAGCAGGATTAGCAGCTCCCGAGCCTGCTCCCTCGCCCTCTGCTGGAAAAGGCTCGTTCTTTTCCCCAGGTGAGCTTGATTTTCCGTCATGTGAAAAATCTCCCTTCCTCTCTGCTCTCCGCTCCTCTGCCGCGCATCCCCTCGCGCTGTCTTTCTTCGCTCCTCTCCTCGCCGCAGGGCTTCTCAGGACGCGGCTTCCAAATGCGAAGTGACTTCTGGAGCAGCTCTCTCCGGGCCTAGCGCGCGCATGTGGTAGCTCAGAAAATTCACTTACTTGCTGCTTTTAGACACAAGTCAAAGCTGATTGCAACGGGCACCTCGGCATAAGGGCACCAACATCACAGCCTGACGGGCTGATCGGATGTGAAGAACTCGGCCCTCGTGTTCCCGCTAAGTGACTCCTGAGCAATCGCCCTAACTTTGTTCTCCAGTGATGGGCTATTCGCTTCCGTTCAGCAGCCTCATCAGCTCCCTTGGCTCTGCTATAGCTGAGCGGTGTATATAGGTATATTCCACCCAGATAGATATACGCTGTGTTGGAAAGATTTCCTCTATGTGAAGAGAGGAGAGGAGAGGAGAGGAGAGGAGA
>JAWLRI010000829.1:1833063-1854874 GCA_034781795.1 Crypturellus tataupa
GAGGAGAGGAGAGGAGCGGAGAGGAGAGGAGGAGGAGAGGAGAGGAGGAGGTGCTAACCTAAGCTGAAGGACTTAACCTACTTTCAGCCCTAGCTACGATGAACTCCAACAGCTTTTTGATACGGAAATACTAATTTTTGATACTGATACATGTTTACTACAGCACTATGACAAGACCTTGAGTGGGACCTAGCTCAGAAGGCTTCTGTGATGCTTCTGACTCCACGCACGAGCCGGGAGGTGGAGGGTGTAGCAGCGTGTCCCAAGGGAAGATGATCTGACAGACAGGAATTGGCCTTGAAGTCCGGGACCGTGATAGGGTAGCAACCATGGGAGGGTCACGCAGGGCCACAACGTGAAGCATAGGAAATAGGTGGGCGTGAGAACCACGAGTGGGAAAGTAAAGAGCCGCAAACACTCGAACTGCAAGGTTGCTTCAGGGGAGGATAGGCGGTGGCTGTCAGAGGGCTGGCTACCTCAGGGAGCTCGTGTTTCCACACAGGTGGGAAGCGAAAGCTCCAAGCCCAGATGCCAAGGTGGATCGAGGGGATGCTAAGAGGCAAGTTGCTTCTTTTTCTTCCTTTCCCTCTGCAGAAACATCCAGGAATTGAACTCCAGGCTGCACGTGGCGAGGCAGAGGGAACTGGCGTAGACATGGGATGTGTCTTGGAACTGGCATGGGGCAGAATGTGCCCTTAACAGGCTCAGGCTCCAAGCTCTTCCACCAGGGTGAACCTATCAGGTGACTGCTGGGATGAAAAGGGTCTCATCCTGGTGCAAAGCTATTGATTTACCAGGTCCCGAGTGGCCATGGCCGTTTAATTAGAGTACAGCACCGCTTCTGCCCACAGTCACTTTAAGTTCTTTTCCTCCCTCCCCGTAGTTCAGTGCCCTCGAAGACAGACTCCCCAGTGAGCCGCAGTGCTTTAAACGAGGAGAGCAGTGTAGAAAGGGCTCGAAACACCACTGACACCTTCTTCGCTCAGGCATGAGGCCATCACAGAGCGGTTGTGAGTCAAGTGTAGCCAGTCGGGTCCCAGTTCTTCCCCGTTTTCAGTTCTAGTTTCCAAACCAACGAATGTTTCCCCGCGCATAAAAATAGCAATGCAGGAGATTTTAATGCATGTTCCAGGAGACGAAAATCAGTTGATCTAGCCTCAGAACACATTTTTACCCCCTTCCCTTTTTTAACAGAAAGGCTATTAAGAAAACTAATAAAAAATCACAGCCCTATTGTGCTAAGATACACATCTATCAGTTCTCAACCCAAAGCACTGTTTGTGTGTACGTGTTAATTCTGTTCCTGCAGAGCCTGGTGCAACAATAAAGCGATTTTGACAGGCACGGCCCTTTGTGCATAAAACCTTTTTGTGCTTCACCCAGTTCAGTGACTCGCTGACTCAAAGCTGAAAAAGAACAGCAGGAAAGCCTGTTTTTCCCTCTGTCCACATAAGAATCAAAGCACAAGGAAAGGAGTGGGCCCGTGCTGCTTCTGAAGCACATTTTAGGAGGGCATTTTAATCAAAAACACTCAGTTTGGCTCATTTGCTGCAGCTAGCACTTGCTTTTGCTTCTAATAATAAAAGTGCAGAAGTTGTTGGTGTGGGAGACGCAATGCCAGCAGTCGTGTTTCCTGCCAAATCGCGATAAGGTTGTGATTATGTTTAGCACAGTCACTGCACCAGCTCTTAACCTTTGGTTACCAGGTAGTGCTGGAGGAGGACAACGCCTTGAGCACTCCTCCAGGAGCACTTCTTTTGCTGCCTCCTCCTCACTGCACGCGCAGGTGTACCTGGCACCGTGAATGAACAGAAACGCTGCAATCCAGTTATTGCTCCAAAGAAACAGCAGCAACATCAGAAGAAAAACACACTTTTAGCCTTGGACCTGAAAGACAGGGATCTCTCATTGCAATCTCCTGGGTTTTGAGGTGTTAAGAGCGCCAGGCAGCGGTCCAGGCTGTCCAGGCTAATCCTTGCTCTGCGGTTCAGGCATTAAAGTGAAGGAAGGGAGCAGCAGGTTCAACACCAGGAGAAGCTGCTCTGGGGCAAAGTCCTCCCATGGTTTTACAATCTCTGCTGTAAAAGCTGCGTTATTATAAACATAATATGCGGATGTTTCTAATTTGCCACCTCCCAATGAGGCAGATTAGATTCAGCCTCTCTCTGAATTATTACCTGATTACCCAAAACTGCTCTGTTCTTGTCCTACAGAGTTCAAGCACGTCTTGCTGCAACCGGTTTTCACTGTTGCTTGTTTCCTTTGAATCTTCCTTGACATCTCTTTTTGGCCTAAACTGTGCTAAGAGCCTTAGCTTACAGGATAGTCTATATCCCCTCCAGCAGTAAGTTTCTGCTTACACTTTAGATTAGGAACCATCTGTTTGGTAGGACAACTAAACTAATATGGTTCTTGTCCATGGCTGGGGCTCCAAAGGGCTGCTGAAGGTCCATGTCCCTTTTCGTGCTGCTGAGGTCTTTGCACAGGTCACCCGCATCCTGTCAACGCCGCAACAGGGACGAGGAAGAAATACTGGCCTAACCATCCTTTTAAAGATTGTCCCCTTTGCAGAGTAGTAACTCAGTAGATTAGAAAAAAATAAATTAGTTTCCTGAAACCAGAATGATATTAAAATATTTAACTTTTTTTTTTTTAATATAAGTCATTCTGTGATTTCCTGTAAGAATACCACTTTAGGCAAATTTAATTGAAAATTTTCATTAATATGGACCCTAATATGGACCCTTCCTCACTGTATCATTTAATTCAACTTGAATATCACCAGCACAAGTTCTAGGGATCACTGTGGAGTTTTTTGGTGAGAAAACTACTGGAGATGCAGAGGGTTTGTGTCCCTATTGCCCTGGCCTGTACAACACAGTCTAAAATGCCATTACTGCTTCTGTAAAGTAAGTTCTAATAATTCAAATGGTTTCTTCTCATCAGCCCTTCCTCTTTCTAAACTGTCCTGTGTGGAGCACACAGGATTGATACCTCTTACCTGGGCTTCATGGAGGCCCCTGAAGTACCCACCACACCACATAACATAAGGGCTCGTCTGCGGTATGGGTAGCTTTAAAAAACTCCTGTTTCAAAAAGAATCATCATTAAGAAGATGATCATTAAGGAGCTTTGAGGGAGTTTGCTGCAGTGCGAAGCAGGGAAGACGTCTGCGCAGGCCAAGACGGCCAGCGGGGTTGCGGGGAGCAGAGCAGTGTCACTCAGTCCTTCTGCAGGCGCTGACTGCAGTGCGGACCCGCCACCCTGTTCCCCCAAACAGCCCCAAATAATCGCGCGGGATCTCTGAAAGGAACACGCGTTCGCTTGCCTTAATTCAGGGCTAGCAAAATCAGAGGGCACATGAGGCAGAGCCTGCCACTCTGAGTGTACAGCACACAGACCACAGGTAGCAAGTACATCCTGGTATAGTAATTTTTAAAATTATTTTATTATTTTTATTTTTTATTTTATTCTTTTTTGTTGTTAATTTAATTTAATTTAATTTAATTTAATTATTTTATTTTATTTTATTCTCTTCTATTTTATTCTCTTCTATTTTATTCTATTTTACCTCGCTCGCAGGCGCACACAGCAGAGCGCGGCCTGGGAAGCGCAGACCAAGGCGGGCTGGGCGCAGGCAGGTGCTCCCTGGCCAGGAATGTGCTTCTCCTTTCTCTTCTTTTCAACAAAGATCTGCTTGTGAGAAAGGTAAAACGAGCGGGAGGCAACAAGCGGATGAGAATGAATGGTGTGATCCAGCTAACCCGGAGATTAAAAGGAAAAAATGTCACATTTACAAAGTGGACACTCTTTCTTTGAATTTCTATATACACTTTGGAGCTGTGGGCTATGAAGAGGGAGGAGCATCTGTAAAACTGGGGCAAACATTAACATGGAAACGTGTGAGGCGTTATTGCTTCAGATGGAAACTTTCATTTATGCGATGCGTGTGTTTTATTGATGAGTATGATGCCCAGCTCATCACCACAAGAATGATTTTGCATATAGGTAATTGCCAGCATAGGTGGTGGGTGCTGCTGGAACAAAGTTTAAGGAGGAAAAGGCAGTACCGGATCAAGTGCTGGAACAGGCAATAGATGTTCCAAGGGCAGCCCGGCCCACGGCAGGTAACGCCCATGGCACGTCCGGATGGGTATGAGAAAATGGTAGTTTTACAACTTGGAAGGCAAATCACGCCACCTTCCGGTTTCAGTTATTTCCTCTTAACGCTTTTTCCTGACTTGCATTTACCATGCGCTGCCTCCTGGTTGCCTCCGGACGTGGTGCCATCTCACCTCAATGATGCCCAGAGCAGAGGATCCGCTCCAGGGCGCAATCACAAGGGTTGGGGTTGGAGGGACCTCTAGGGACCACCCAGTCCAACCCCTGCTCCAGCAGGGACACCCAGAGCACGGGGCACAGGGCGGCATCCAGGAGGGTTGGGAAGATCTCCAGAGAAGGAGCCTCCACAAGGAGCCTCTCTGGGCAGCCTGTGCCAGGGCACGTCGAGAGCTGGGCAGCCCGGCGCTGCCCACAGCGCTGCAGACGCGGCCTCACCAGGCCCAGGGCTGTGCAAGGGGCGGCTTCCCGGGCTCCTGCTGCCCCGCTCCCTGTCTGAGGAGCCAACGCTCAAGCCTTCAGGCCGCCGCTGGAAGAGCAGAGCTTCGCGTCCGCCACCCAGGCATTTTGTGCCTGCATCCCTGCAAAACATCATCACTGCGACACTGCTGCCCCTTCCGAGCGCTGTGCAGCTCGCTTTTTTTTTTTTTTTCCCCCTTTCTTTTTCTTTTCCTAATGGGATTAGCGAGCACCGAGACAGGGCTCCGCAGACGACAGGGCATCCGGGCAGGTCCTGCTTCCGCACTCGCGACAGCGGGGGAACAGCACGCAACCGCGAAGACCGCCGCGCGGCTCAGGCTGCCCAGATATACTTGGATTCTCACTGTTCCGTGCAACGCCTCCGCCCGCCCTCCACTCTTGCTTTCCATTTCTGGTGCAACTGCATCAACTCGAGAGCTCTGCTGAGGATATCCCGAGGTTCTGAGGCAGCACGGAACGAACACGCTGCATGTGCCCATTCAGAACAACCAAACGCGTCCCGCGTGGCCGCGACAACCGCGGAGACCCACTTGAGCCCTCAGCCGGCCGCGAGAATCGAACTCGCAGCCTTGGAGCAGCTCCCCCGCCTCCACCCCAGCGAGAGTCCCTACGCAGGGTCCCTCCTGCCCCGCTCTGCTCACCCCTCCCCGCGCGCATGCCCAGAGGGAGCCCTCCGCCTCCTCCTTCCCCTCCCCTCCAGGGGGCGGGGCCATCGCAGCGGCGCCGGAGCGGGAGGGCAGGCGGCGCATGCGCCAAGGGCTGGAGGGGGACCGAGGTTTCCACGCGCATGCGCCGCCGCCGCGCCGCTAGAGGAGGCGGACTCGGCGGTGACGGTTGGTGACGGTTGGTGACGGTTGGTGGCGGTTGCGGCCGTTGCCTGCTTGAGCGGTCGGGGCGTCGCTCTCCCTTCAGTCCCCGCTGCCTCGGCTGCGCTCGCCATGGAGGAGCAGAAGGTGAGTGCCGGCCGCGGCGGAGGGCGGGCGGGGAGCCGAGCGCTGGGGCGGCGGCGCGCCGGGGAGCGAGGGGCGAGAGCGGCTTCCCCGCGCGGGCTGCCCCCCTCCGCCGGGCACGCTGAGCAGTCACTGCCCGCAGGGGTCTCCGGAGGAGCTCCCCCGCAGGGGCCGGGGAGGAGCGTGCTGCCTCCGTGGGGTTAGGGAAGCGGGGATGCCACCGGCCGTGTGGTGTTGTAATACTGGGAGGGCGGCCGTGATGGAGAGGCACTTTTCCCTTTCTGTGTTCGTTCTGTCGAGAGTTACTTTGTAGCAGGGGTGCGGTTGGAGAGCCGTGTGGCTGAATACTGAGTGTTGACCTCTCGGGGTCTGCGTTTTTGGGATGCTCGCTTTATGCTTACAGTTGCTATTTTAATAAAGTACAGCCCTGACATAGGACCCTTTCATAGCGTGTCATCTTGTCATAAGCAATTACGGAGCACACATAGGCCTGTCTGTTTCCCATTCATGCAGAACTGTGCTGAAGGGAACTAATTAATGGAAGCACTTTTTCTTTTACATTTTCTTTTCATGTGGCTGCTGTGCTGTAAATTCCTCACCCTCTTAGTTGCTGTTGTCTGCCTCAGGGAATTCACTGAGTAGCAGGACTGTATTTGATAAAGGGACTATGGGGATTGTGCTTTTATTTTTCTTTTTTTTTTTTTTTTAAAGGTGAAGCCTTTGCAAAAATTTCTGGCTCATTGTGGCTTTTTCAGGTAGCAGTGCAAACCTACTTTGATTGCTGACTCCTTGAAGACTATGCTTTTCTGTGCTTGGAAATAGTTTTGCAAGCAGTCTGCATAGCTGGCACTGCTAATGGCTTCAAGTGTATTGATCTGAGAAGTTAGTTGCTTAGTTTAGCATTTGTTGCTGGCACTTCATCCTCATCTATGTTTAGAAGGCGAGATGTCAACTTCCCTGAGACTGCTTCTCTAGTAGATGCTACGTGAACTTGAAGCAGCATGTGGCTGGTTGGCACGGGTGAGACGGCTGCAGCTGTCACATGGGTGCTCTGCATGGATATTCCTCAGTGACGTGGTTGCACATAACTGAATTTCAGTGCTACTTGGAGGTTCTGAAGGCAGTAGAAAAATCATTACCAATCATATAATTAATAATGATCCTGCTGCTGGTTTGTTGCTGTCCATGACTCTGCTAAAATGCTGTAGCTCTATGATTGAAATTGGTACTCTCATCACTTGTTTGGTAAAACTGGGAAGGTCTCGTGTAGGCTTTTGGGCCTACACGTATGTTATGAATAAGAGCATAGAAGCTAGGGATGCTCACAGAGCAGAGTTACCTGTATTTTCTCTTAAGCATATTTTCAAACTCTGTCATTTTCAGTATGTGAAAGAAGTATGGAAGACTAAGTTAATGGAGACTAAGTATGGCACTTCATTGGAAATTTGGTCCCTTTATAGAAAATTGTGGCATAAAGCACTCATGTGCTTTAGAAATTCAGATCTGCATGCAGCCATAAGAGTTTTAAGTTCATTCTTAACAAGTAAAAATGATGTAATAGTTTAAAGTTTAACATTCGAGGTGCTCAGCTGCTTCAACAGATGCTGTAGGGTAATATAATGTCAATTGTTGGTTATTCAGGGAGGGGCTGTTTTCCTTTATGCTCTTGTCAAGACTGTTGTGCTACCGCATGCTGCAGGGCTTTGTCCTTTCACCTTTGTCAACCCTTGCAAATCAGCACTCTTGCCTTACAAATGCTGTTTTTTTTTAAAAAAAAAAAACTTTAAAAAAGTTTTAGATTCGGAGAATAAGCTGAAAATTGAAGGGCATTACTATGCTGAGTATTAGGAGAAAATGACTTAAACTTCAACTGCTATGTAATAAACTTATACCATGATACTTTCGGAATGAATTTGAAACTGATTTTTAGGACGTCATTTGAACACATTGGAGGTTAATAGATACGCTAGCTGGAGAGTGTTGCAAGAGTTATTTATAACAAAATTCTTGTTAGTGTTTAAAAAAGTAGTACATTCATGAATATAAAGTGAATTTAAGTGTCCTTAGGGGGATAACTACCAAGAATTTTTACTGAACTTGATTCTGTAGTTGTTGTCATATTATTTACTGTATAAGGCAAAATTGCTCTATAAATATAATTTTACTAGTGTGCCTGTCATTGTACATAATTGTAGTGAATTTGCAGAAATTCCATTTATAAGACATGGAGATCAATGCAGGGCCTGAATTTACCATATATCTTGGTAATGTTTCGAAGAAAATCTGTGTATTACAATAGTGACTCTTACAAGCTGACTTTCTGTTTTAGTGTCCGTCATGTGCTTTGGTGATTAATATACACTGTGTCGTTAGCATTGGTGGATTAGCTGTCAAACAAGTCTTCCTGAAACATCTGAAGTTACTTCTAGTTTCTGCCATATCTTAGACTGCTTATTTAAAGGCTTTCTAAACGATCTTCAGATGTAGACCTTTTCCTTTCTTATTTACTACTGGATAATGCTTTTTGGTTCTATAGCTATGTACAACAGGACTAATTTTTTCCACATGGTAGAACCAAGTAAGCTCTAAAATCCTAGTTGAAAGAGGATTGAGAGTTTTCTTGTTCATCCAAATTGACAGTTGTGTTTATAGGATCTAAGGCTTAACTGCAGGCCTTCTGACATGCAAAAACAATTGCTTCTGGTCCATAGCGAATGCAGAAGCAGCTGGTT
This sequence comes from Crypturellus tataupa, assembly GCA_034781795.1. Lineage (NCBI taxonomy): Eukaryota > Metazoa > Chordata > Aves > Tinamiformes > Tinamidae > Crypturellus > Crypturellus tataupa. The sequence goes on from JAWLRI010000829.1 coordinate 1,841,345, forward strand.
ATTTCCTAGCATTTCATCTGCTAGCATAGTGTGAAGAAAAGTTGTTTTAAACGTAAAATTTTAACCAATGGATTCTATAAATAAGCTTTGCAAATAACCCTCACTGTTTCAGAAACTACCTCTTCTAATGAGTCCTAATTTCAATTGTCACAAGCAATTGTGCTGTATCTTTCCATAATGCTATTGTTTCACAGTGCGTGTTTGTAAATGCAGTAACTTTCCTGTTAGTGGTCTCATGTGAGCTACAGTGTTTCTGATTTGGAAATAGACAAGGGGTCAGAAAACTGATAAATACATCCTAAGAGGTTTATTTGAAAACTGCTGATGAAGGTGCCAAAGAAAACAGGTAGAGGCATGGTTTAAGATTAGTGCTTAAATTCCTTGAGGAGGTAGTGTTAAAGAGTTGTTTTAGATGTCTGTGTGAAAGGATAAAGGCTCTTTCTTGCTTTTAACAAACAAATGCTACTTAGTATTAAATGATTTCTTTTAAGCTATCAAACAAAAATTTTAGCTTAACAGAATGCTTTTGAGGCCTTTTATATTCCTTTTTCTTTTTTCTTTCAAGAATAGAATATAAGTTGAATGTGTATAATGGAGTTCTCTTGCTGCTATAGGAAACAATCTGTGATACCTTCCACGTATGCTAAATGATGATGGCTAAAAAAAGTCACATTTCTTTAGTAATGTCTTGTTTTTGTAATTCTAGGAGACGCTGCAAAGGATTGTCTCTACTCTAGCAAACAAAAATGATGAAATTCACAACTTTATAGACATGCTGAACCATACAATAAAAAATGTTCAGGTATATTTATGTTTAATGCTCAAGGTTACATCTGAGAGGGGAGATAAACATTGAGACTGAAAACTGGGATATTATGCGTAGTTTACAAGAGGTGAGCTGTATGAGTTGAGTTTAAAAATCATTATGTTGGAATCATCTGGAAAAAATCTTATTTATGAAGCCTGTCTCCAATGAGAAGGAATATGGTTTATTATTTTGTGTTTTTTTTGTGTGTATGAAAAGCTGTCATGAGACATCATAGCTGTAGTAGGCAAGACTTCAAACTCCTCTCAGTTAGAGGTAGTCTGTTTTTTAAAACTATCATTCCATTTGGTATGTGGAAAAAGAGGACTGTTCTGATGACAACAGATAGTGTGATAGTGGATTACCTCTTTACAAGGATCTAGTAATGAAAGGGAAATGAAGGCCTTATGCTATTAAAGCTGCAAAATAATTTGTTATGTGCAAGTTATGTATCATTGTCAGTTTTACACTGATTTCAGTTGAAGTGTCCTGTTGTCAAGTTAGGAGGTAGCAGTAATTCTCAGTATTTTCTTTCCTCTGATAAACTGAGGAATAATAAGAAGGTGAGGTTAAGTACATAGTCATGGTAAGGTGTGTTTGAGCGGACAGCATATTTTTCAGTCAAAAAGACCTACTGTGTCCCATTTTATTACTGATTTCAACAATTTCAATTCTCTTAGGAAAACTCTTCTAATGTTATCTCCGAGTTGGATGAAGAATTTGATGGTCTGTATTCCATACTGGATGAGATGAAAGGTACTATGACCAACACTATTCAACAGGAAGAGGCTCGTAAAATTCAAGCTCTACAGGTAACTGCATAACTAAAGTAAACTTTTGCAGCTAAGTAAAAACATTTTTTAAGCTGCTTATTTGAGTTTTAACTGAATGTGATTATTTTGGTTGTGTTTGCAAGAAATATAACTATGGAAATGTGTATTCTAAGTACTTATGTGGCCCCTTCTGTTAGGGTAATTCATAAGTATTGACAATATGCAGAAAAGAAGTAGTTTTATCCATTACAGATGGGGAATCTCTGCATAGGAGCAAACTTTGGATTTGCTGGTGTCATACTAAAAATAGCATCTGGAGTGAAGTTTTGTTTCTCCAGTTCAGAGCAGAACAGTCGATGAACTTAAATATGTAAATAATTTGCTGAGGCTTGGACTTGGAGTCAGAAGTGACTTTGGATATGTTGAATGCAAAGGCCAGCATCCTATTGACAGAACTGGTCAACTTCCACTTAACTTATAGAGACTTATATACACACTTTGGAAGATGCTGCATTCTTGGGAAAAATGTTACACTGGTGTCTGATACTAAACTTGTGTGAACTTCATTTTTATACCGTACCATTGATTAATGTAGGAGATTTTTTTGCAGTAAGTTTCAGAGAGATTGAAACAAAAATATAGCTGTTAGGAACATGCACAAGGTCTGTGAATTTTGCAGGTTGTAACAAGTGAACTTCAGCTTTCAGAAAAACTAGTGTTGCATGGAACCGTAGGAAAATTTACAGCTTTCAAACAGATTGTCTTTCTAGACTATTTTCCTTTTTATAATCCTGCTTGTATTCATCTTAGAGTGCAGTGTAAGAAATCAAGTTTCTGTGTTGTTCTTTTCACTTACACAAAGCAGTAAAGGTTTCTTGAAAGTATCATATTCCCTCAGCTTTTTTATTATTTGGTTAAAGAAGTTTTAGGAGTTGCTTTGAAAAATAAGGTTCCCTTTGAAGATCTCCATTATAATCATACTTAAAGGTTATTGGTGTAAAAACTTCTGGGTGAATATTAAAACAGATTTAAAGTTTGTTTGTTCTGTAGTTTTGTCCCGAAACAATAGAGCCTTTTGAGTTTTGCATGCAAGCCTTTGCTAGAGTTCCTGCGAAGAAAGTTGCACAACCTTCAGCTAAGGTAGTTATGTGCTTTATTTCATGTTTTCCAGCTTTCTTGTAGCAGTGCTAGGCAGTGTTTGTTTATAGAACTAAAGACTGACAGGTAGGTTGTGCTCTGTGCTTGAAAGTTTTGTACTAAGTGTCTGAAGTGTTTACAGTTATGGAGTAGGACTTGAGTGTCACTTCTCAAATTCTGTTCACAAATAGTCTCTTTCAGAACAGTTCTTGTTGCTGCAATTCTTCATCTATAAACCAAGACTGAGTTTGTCATCTGTAAAACAGGGTAAAGTGTGGAGGAAACTCTTGGAGCACAAGGGCAGTTAGCTTATGAAAAAATCGGAGAGCTTTACCAGCTATGGGTTTTTATGGCTATTTATGGTTAGTCAGAACAATACCGTTAGCTGCCTCATTTCTCATAACTGCTCATATTCTTACTTAAAATATAGCTGATCTGAGTATGCTTATTTAGTGCCTCTGTCCCTCAAACTCTTCACTAGTTCATGCCCTAAACTATAAAGCTTGGGCAACTTTTTTAGCCCTAACACCTGATACTAGAAAATCTATGCTGTGCGTTTTGATAGTTTAACATGCACTAACATAGGACAGTCAGGTTAAATACATGCATATGTTAAAAGTGCACTTATTGAAGTGTGCAGATTATTTTTAATTCTATACAGCTGTCTTCAGCAGTCTATGGTTTTGCAGTATGCAGTTCATCTTCCATACTTCATCTCTTGGTGTGATTTTATTATTAGTTTTCTTGTCACTTTAGCTGCTGGAAAGTCTAATCATTCCTAATATCAGTTTATTTTAATTCTAAATTTTAAGTCTAAATTTTGGCTATGTTCCAAAATCATCAAAAGTATTGTTATCTTTACACAATTAAATGGGAAGATCCCTTTCAATATATCTTTAATAAAAAAAAGTGGTAAAACGGATACAGTTTGTATAATATCTGAATATTTATTAATTCTTGGATGAATAATGCAAAAAAGTTACTATAGCAAAACTAAGTTCTCAAACTTCTAAGGAGTAATCTTTGGTATATTCCATCCCATGATGGGATGAATGGGAATGAATGGTGTGGTCATGTCAGTGGTCGTGTTAAGTTTGACATGAAATTCATATTGCACAAATGAAATTCAGAAAAAAAGCTTTCTATTCTGTGTAACATGTCACTGTTGAAGATCTTTATTAGTCAGAATTCGATATATCTGTATTGAAGTATCTCTAATGTTTCTTGTTTAACTGACAGTTTGCACAGCTATTTGACTACCATGTTTTTTTCTTCTAGTTTATGTTCAATTTCCTTTTCTTCTATTTTTTTCATTCTTTCATTCATTCTTTCTCTGTGTCCTGTCTGTATCCATTTCAGATCCTTCTGGAATTTCTAAATTAGCAGCCTGAGTATTGTCTGGTCTGTAGTTACTGAGCAGAATGAATCCCACTGCTTCATCTTGGAGCGACTGCTGTTTTTTTTCCTGTTTTTTAATTGACAGTGTTTATTTCATTGCAAGTTTCTAATCCTTTAGTTTATTCTACCTGGGCCAAATTAGACAAATCTTGTGGCTGTTAATCTGAAATACAAATTAATTCTCATAGCCTTTCCATGATCACCTATTGTTCTGTTTTGTCTCCAACTAAAGTTATTTTAAGATGCTGATTGTTTATTCCTTATATCGGGTACTTGTGTGTTGTTTCTGCTAGTATATCTGGTTGTGCAGCAAGTCTTACTGATCTTAAGTGACACTGGTCTTTTATACTTATAAACTTGAAATTGTCAATTTCGGTTGAGTTTTGCAATTTTTATGTGTGAATGCACCAGTGTATATTGAGTCACTAATTTCAGTGCTTGGCAAATGTCTCTCTAAAACTGTGATGCAAAACACTAACAGATTAGAGCTGTTGGGGTCTTCTTTTAAATGCCTGCAGTCTGAATGTGCATGTACCTGCAGAGGGGAGAGTAGATTTCCATTGTAACTGCAGTTTGAGAAATACTTTCCAGTGGAAAAGAAGCATTGTCTAGTTACTTTTGCAGAGTGGTAAACAACTTGATAGAAGAGGACAAGCTAAAGGGTTTACTTTAAAAGTTGAGCAAGAATCCTTAGAAGCATATAAAGAAGGCTTAGCTGTTGGATGAGGGTGTAGAGGCAAGGAAATAGACCCTCTCTGAGTGCTGATAGAATTCAGAACTTCCTTTCAGGTAAAGATGAGTGAATTTCTGTACAGTTCATTAAAACTTGGATTCTTTTTGTTTCACTCAAGCAGTTAAATTACAATTTTTTCTGCAGGTTTATTGACTTTCTTGCGTATTCCTGTTTGAGTGCTTGAGAGCAAGAGTATTTTCAGCTCCTTGGATCTTGCTGTCCCACAAAGGCAGGGTATGTGTCTCTGTTGGAAATTCCTTCCAAAGTACACCTGGACTGGTTGGAGCTTAAAGTAGGGGCCTAGCCAGGTCCATGGAGACACCTAGAACTAAAAGTTTTGAGAAATTAGTAGCTCTTGTTGAACAGTTCATCTTGCAAGTATGTGTTCAGGTACTGGAAACCATCTTGACACTTATTCATGTGGTTCTTTGACCTGATTGTATTTGTTAGCTGAATTGATCTGTTTAGCTTAATAACTCAACTGTGATTGAACCAGGTTGTGAAAGCCTGTATGTGTAGTACTGTGGGATCAAGAATTGCTGCCTGATATCCATGTGTTAGCTCAGCCAAAAAGTTGAGCTGTTTCTTAAAATCAGAAGAGGATGAAGACAAGTGCAATGTTACAGATGACTGACACGGTCATTAAGACCCTACTTGTCTTTCAGCAGAGGCTGGTATCCAACTGCATCCCCAAGGGACGTTCTCTTGATGACAGAGCAAATTTCTTCTGTAACACAGGAATGGAAGAGTGCTTTTCCTAACAGTGACTCTTAACAGGCCAGACCAATAGATAAAAACTGTGTTGTATTTGGTTTGGTTTTATCCAAATCCTCATCTTAGATTGGGATTGAAAATTGCTGCTTGAAAAGAGAAGACCTCCTTAGTTTAGTATTCCTTTAAAATGCTTGTGCTGAAGCTAAATTCTTCTTTAATTACAGAGGGATAGCTTGAAAAATAGGGGCTACATAATTCTTTAATGTTGTGATTGTCTCCAAATACTCAGTTCCTATAGAAGAAATTTTGAAAGTATTTGCTTTATTTAGCACTGTGTGATTTAACAGCACTACAATGCTTATATTCCTTCCAAAATACTACATGTTAGTGAGATGCTAATGTAAACATCTAGCTACTGTGTCATTTCTGAAAAATTTAATATACTTTTTGCATTTGTTGCTTTGCAGTGTTCATTTGGAACACTTTGGCCGTATGACGCTGTATCTGACTTTGTCAGCCTTGCGTATCCTCCAAAGAGGACAGCAGCTGTCTTGGATGAATGACAACTTGTATTAATCACATGCCCCCAAAGTCTTCTACAACTGTGTTTAAACTTATAGCTTTTGAACTGTTTCCTTGCTGTTTTATCCTCAAGCATCAAGAGTGACGCAAATCTAATGTCTTGCCAAAACTAGTTAGAGGTCTGAAGTGCTTGAGGGTAATTTGTTCTTGAAGTTAACAGAATTTGCTCCTAAGACAATAACTAGTTCAAGACATTGTTTTTTTTTCTAGAAACTTTTTTCAAAGAAAAATAATTACGTGATGGTCATTTGTTCTAAGACTAAGGTATGCAAATATCAGTTTGGTTAGAAAAATAACTGTAGATCAAATGGCAATACAAAAACTGCTGGCAGGACTATGGTTTGAATTAACAGTTTTTTGGATGTGCAGTAAGTTTAGGACGCTACCCTGTATATTTTGAAGATGTATCAATAGTATGCTAGACTAAAAATGATGTTGAAACACTGGACTGATTTATTTACCTGAAATGTTAGCTTAATGATAGTTTGGGGTAGTCTTGTTTAAAGAAATCTGTCTTCTAGTGTTCTTCCTTTGTTCCTCCTCCCTACTGCCTCCATTATACTGACATGTCTACTTTTAGGATTTTTTTGTAACAGTTCTGCTGCTTCCCACTGTCAAGATTATTGTTAAGCATTATCAATTAACTAGTGTAATGCAATTCTGTGAATACAAGTAAATGTAGATGCACTCAGACTTAAACAGCCATTACTTCTGAAATCTTGAATTTTAGAAGAATTAGGTTTATAAATGAAATCTGGCTTTATAAGTCTGAGTTACATGAATTCCATTTACTCAACTATTTCTTTCCTGGATTTTGTAGGATGTACTGTAGATTTATATGTTCTGATGAAACGCAAGAGTGTTCTAGTTAACATAGTATGTATCAGTTGTAATAGCTTTGTTTAGCTAACTAGTCCTACTTTGCCAGCTTACAAACCACTGTTCAAGGCAAATACTTTTTTTTTTTTTCCTTCAGAATCAACTTAGCCAGTGTAGTAGTGCACTGGAGAGTTCTGAAGAACTGCTAGAACTTGCTGCACAGTCTCTGGACATAAAGGATCCTGTGGAATTCTCAAAGGTAGAAAATTGAACTGATATGCATAAGGCAGGTGCTGATACTTGTCTCAATTTTAAATAGCCTTTGCATTTCAGAGCCTGGCAGGACACATTTATCAAAAGTAAGGATGGTAATGCATATGAAAATATAGTTAAGCATCTGCCGGGTCTAAGAGTTACAGTCTTACCAGTTTTAAAGTGGCTTTTGTCAATCTGGTCTAAATAGCTCCAGTGCTCAGGGAATTTTAAACCATAATCGAGGTTAAATGTTACTGAGTATCCACAAAGTGCCTGACTAAAAAAGCTCTTTTTTTTTTTGTAGTTTAATTACCACTAGGAGATTGCAGTGGTAATCCACAGGATTGTGGATTGCATTCATGAGTACTGCCTTGCTTAGTAATTCCATCAGAATTGTGAGATCAGTTTGAGAATCTCTCTAGTGGACTATTTCTACTTTTGCCTATTGTGGAATTAAATCTGAAATAGGTACTGTGTAGTGTCTGTAGTGAAAACGGTTACAAGCTTTAGAGTTTATGCTCAGCTACAATTTAAGTAGACTGCTATGCTAGCCTGTTTCAGTCTTCAGTGTCACTTAAACACAGGTACCAGAACAATTTGAGACTTTGTGCTGAGCTGTGAGGCTGTACTTAGTTTGTCCTTCATCATAGATAATAAATATAGCATATTACATATATATGTAGGGAGGAAGAAAACGTTGCTTTCCTGGGTAGCTAACAATCAGTGTTCAGTAAATCTGTGTTGATGTTAGGTAACTCAGGAAGTGAAGGCAAAATAAATCTGTGTAGTACAGAACCAAAACTTAGAATGTGAATGATAGCTAACACTCAGAGCTTTGCCAAGTGGCCTATCAGTTGCCCTAAACTGTTACGTGATACTTGCCCAATGTCTCAATATTTTGTTTGTAGCCATCCATAAATGATAAGATGTGTTTGTTTTACAGAACTTTATGCAAGGTGTGGATCTTTATTTTGTAACTTTTAACTCTATAGCTGTTCTGAAAAATCTCATGAAACCAAACTCATGGCAGTTTTTCTGTATTCCCCAAAAGCTAATTATGCATCTGTGCAGTATGAAAACATGACCTTATTCAGGGCCTCGCATTGTCATTCTAATACAAATAGTATGTACCATGCAACAACAGACTTGTAAATTGGAGAGAAAATGTGTCTAATTGGAAGAGAATAGTTACAAACTAGTAAAATAGGTCAGGAGGCACTTTCTTTCTATACAGTTAGGTCCTGTTTAGTGTAGCTTGTTATAATAAAACTTTCATCAGTAGCAGGTTCAGCCACACCAATCCAAGGCCTAATTACTTTTTCCTTTCTGCCTTTTAACTGGAGCAAGGACACAAATCATTTCAGAACAGTGCAAGAAAGCTGCATTAATGTTTGAATTATACATTTTGGATACAAGTTTGTGTGCTGTCTCACTTCTTGAATCACAACTTGATTCATTTACCTTTAAGGATGACAATTTCTAAACTAGGTTCTTTTAGCACTTTGGTTTAAGTTGTCTTTTTGGGCTTGTCATAGTGATGTATAATGACTGAATTAGCTCTTAAGCACTGTACAGATTGTTGCCCTGGATTCATTGGAAGTTGTTTCTTTTTAGGTCCTCCAATTCTTTTTTCAATCAAATATTCTAAGGAAAGTGATTCTTGAGTTCTTCTAATATTTCTTTAACATGTAGAATTTGAGGCTTAAGATAATAAAATCAGTTCAGTTAACTCCAGGACTTGAAACTTGTGTTGCACTAACCTGCGCTTGGAAATGTGCTTTGGTTGTATTATGCATTTTAAGAAAATACAGCCTTGGCTGTTGGCTAGCTGAAGCTACTTCTAAACTAATAAAAATACCAACTGCTGCTTCTAGGACAACTGTATCCCCAAATTTAATTAGCTTCTGCAGTAGTCCAGTTCAAGAGAAATTAGCATAAGACTAAACATTCTTTTCTTTGTCTCTTTTCTTAGACTTCTGATGGCATCATTATTTCATCTTGAAGTCAAAAGAACATGAATTCCAGCACAAGGGAGAGTTTAGTGGCTAGGTAGGATGTAGTTGATAGTTACACAGCTGTCAAGCTAAAATGGGCCTTGGAAAGAGTGGCCTGAAGTGGCCTTGGAAACAGAAAATTCAATGAAGTTAAATTTGGTCTGACTTGCAGTTCTGGGCACAAAATACTCTACAAGATGTAGAAATTATGAAGGCTTTAGTTTGTAAGAAGAGATTTTACTTTCTGAAGTGGCAGCTACAGTTTACAGCTGTAATATAGGAGAATCTATTAGTAGTTTCTGTAGTAGGTTTGTTTTATATTAAGACAAAACTGTCTCTTAAGCTAAGTCTTTTTTAAGCTTTTTTGAGAATATATAATCAATTTTAGAGCAGAGACAATCATGATTTCCTCCAAGTGTGCTTTATAGCAAACAAAGTATTTTGGAGTACTTAAAAATATAACATAAATACCTTTTATATTTTAAAATATTCTGGCTTGTCCTTTTCTTTGAAGGCAGAGTAATTAAACGGAATTGCATGTTAGATCAAACAGCAATGTTAACTCCAAATAGGAATTCAGTTGATTGGTCTAAGCCATCACTTAACTTTCTACAATAATTTAGCTCTGCATGGTCTGCATTTGCAGTTCCTCTTGGTAAAGAAGAGGGATCATATTTCTAAATGCTAGTGAAAGCTTACCTCTGGAATGTGCCACTGCTATTTCTACATCTGTTTCAGTGGTATCATTTAAATACTGTGGAAAATTCTAATATTCTGTGATTTTTTTTTTTTTTTTCCTGTGTATAGGCATATGGAGAGACAGGACTTTCAGGAAGCATTATCTGAGTAGCATTGTAACTTTCAGAGGAAACATTAAAGCAAGTCACAAGTAATGCTTAAGAAGTGGAGTAATTTGGAATTGGTTTGGTGTGGCTCTTGAGATTTGTAATCAGGTGATCCACTGTTGCAGTTCAATACCATTAACATGCTTTATGGGGAAAATTTGTTTTGATACAAATGTTAAGTATATTGTGATCTTCAAATCTGAGCACCACAGTTTTGAGAATATTCAGTCTTCTTGCATGTTATTGTCTCTGAGTCTTGCATGGAAACACTGACTACCTTCTCTCTCTTCTCCTGATGTGCATCAAGACTGCCAGACAGATCAAAGATAGGTACAGTACAAAGTCTACCCTTTTTGTCTCTCTGGATTAATCTTGTTCTTGAAACTGCATTTATTTTTAAAGTGACACAGTCAACTTAAATTCATTCTGACTCTTTACTCCTTCCTAAATATTCTCTGACATCAAAACTTACAAAAGAAAAGGGGAAACTTGGATCCTTTTAACTTTTAGTACTGTTCTTTGCTGACTTTTGGTCTTTCATACCTTACTAAAGAGAAAGGTGTTTTTAACTCACAGAGTTATAGCTTTGTAAGAGCAAAATATAAAGTTTTCTTAGCAAACCTGACAACTGAAATGGAATAATGTTTCAAGTTGACTGTGTCTCTTTAAATTTTGATCTTGATCTTTTCTTAATACTTAAGATGAGCTTGTTCCTTTTGAATAATAAGTCTTGTAGCTGTTGAAGTGTTTCTTGTGCCATCACTTAGGATGATGTCGTTGAATTCATTATCTCCAGTTGTTTTTCTTTGTTCCTTCAAAGTATTGTTCAGAAAGCTAAACTTGCACTGCTTCACAATAAGCATCTTTAAGGCCATCTTTAGTGACTTGGAAAAATGCTAATAATGCTCTGAGACTCTGGCCTTTCAATTCATAAAACTCTTGTGGTCTGTGCAGTTGTTTGAAACAACCCACAATGTGTTTTCAGCATTTGCAAGTCAATGACCAAATAAATTTGCTTTAATTTACAGTCAATTTACAGTTAATTTAATCCACATAGGTTTTTTTTCTAAACTTTATTGTAAAATTAGTAACTGTTAGAGAAATTAGTTTTTGCTTTACTATAGGTAGAGAACTAGTCCTCAGTAAATCATATCAGTGGTGACAATGACTCTTTGACCAGGAACAAATGTAGTTTTATTCCTGTCAGTTTGTTCTAATGTTGCGTAGTTTAATAATGTTGAATTAGCTGTGGCTGGCGCTGTGTAGGATTACGGAGCCTAAGCAGAGGTTAGAAACTACCTGTAGTTGACTTCTTAATGTTCTGTTGCTGTTATTCAAAGAATTACTCTTCCTTGGTAAAATTTTGTCTGTAACAATCCAGATGAACAGTACAATCTGATAGGTGGCTGGTAATGGATTTCAGAAAGTCAGCTTTATTTTGGGGAAACCATTCATCCTGTTTTAATTCTGTCATCTTTTCAGTCTCATGATTGTATTGTATTTCCCAAAATGCTTATCATTCTTAGTATGCTCATATTTTGCTGTGTAGCCCTCTTATTATTTCATTCATCTTGTCTCTGCCTGAAATTTTTATCTTTTCTGCCATTCTTTAATATAACTGTAGCTAACACACAATCACTCTTACATACTACTGAAGCTAGCAAGTGAAACTAAGGCTTTTTGTACCTTACAGGAAATGATAAGCATTAGATATTCAAAATATATCATGTATAAGCAGGTGTGAAGTGGATACTTTTTTGTTTGCTTTTTACAAATGACTTTTTATTGAGTGTATGTTGTTTTCCAGCTATCCTTTTAAAGCAGAGAGGGAGGACCTGTGTGCTGTCTTAATTTTACTGACATGCTGCATGGCTTGGAGTCTTAAGAGATAAATTACATAAGAGATTTGCCCCTTTTTTGTTTGATTAGTCCATGCACAATAGGGGTGCTGTTATAGAAGTATTCTTACACACACAGACCAATCCTACATTTCAAAAGTCAAAATGAGAGTAGTTAACTCTGCAGTGCTTCAGGGTCTCTTCTAAGACAGATTCAGTATTTGCATATATTGCAGAACAATCTGTCTGCAACCTAGCATTTCTTCATTGCCAAATAAGGCAAAATGTGGATGTAAAATCAAAATATTCACTCTTTTAACCAATATTTTAAATGCCCTCTGAGTGATACTTAACACTTAAACTCTTCCCCCTCTTGGATCTTTTTCAGTGGGAAGGTCTTTGTATATTTTGAATCTAAAGATTTTGCTTTGAAATTTCAGAGTATATAGTGCATGATGCTGGTTTTTCAGTACTGTAGTTTTTTTGTGGTTTGTGATTTTGTGCATAATAGTGGTTCTTTGTTTTGTTTCACTAGTGGGAGTATTAAAAAAAAATCTGGGCCATTTAAAAGACAAAGCTTAAAGCCTTCCTACATTCCCTGCTATTGTCTTTGTCCTAGTAAGACAACCACTGGGAACTCGCATCATATTCTTTTAGCGAAGCAGTTGCACTAATAAAACTCGGTGGTTTAGAATGTTTGCTAAACATTAATTAATTATAAGAATGTGTAGTCTTTGATTGGAGAAGCAATATTCTGGTTAGCAGTTTGAAGTTAATGATATAGTCATCTAATCCCTGACTTTGACTACAATACTTATCCAAACTGTGTTTTGCTAATATTGTTTTCTTGGCTTTAGAGTTACAATGGCTTCAGCATTCCGTATTTCCCTGAAACCAAAGGTCAGTGATAGCATGACTCATCTAATGGTGGACTTCTCCCTGGAAAGGCGGATGCTGCAGGCTGTAAAGTTTTTGCCAGGTAAAGTTGTGTGCAAAATATTTAATAACTATACAGTAAATTAATTATTCAAGTAGTTACCACTTTTACCTTCCAGTGAGAAAGTTGCTCAGTTTACATTTTGGAGGTTAGGTTGAATTAAAGTTAAGGAGATTAAGTTAAAGTACTTTTCTGGTTGTATTGGGTTAATTTTCACATTATAGTGGCATGTGAAAACCCATCAATCTTATGTTCAATTGATGAGTTTTGATAAATTATAAATTTTCCACACAGTGTTCTACAGCTGTTTTGTGCAGTTTGAGTACTGGAAGAGGTGTGGTTTTTTTATTTTATTTTTTTTCTCCTTAAATACTGACACCTCAAGACTGTATTTCCTGGAGACATCCATTAGCATCATAACTACTAACTTCAAGCTTTTAATGACACCTTGGAGTCCATTTTCTGTAAGCTGAAATAATTTTATGTGTGAAACTGTCAGCTAGTATGTTGCTTTTCAAGATCATAGTTAAAAAGGTTTAAAACACAAGACTATTTGTTACCAGTTTAATGGAAATAAATGTAGTATTCTAGTATATATGTCTCTTCATTCAGATTTCATAGAATCATAGACTCATAGAATGCCTAAGGTTGGAAGGGACCTCTAGAGGTCATCTAGTCCAACCCCCCTGCACACGCAGGG
>JAWLRI010000829.1:1854974-1870338 GCA_034781795.1 Crypturellus tataupa
TTAGCCTGCCCTTTAACCCTTACCCACAGGCTCTCAACACGCTCATCATCGACTCCCAGGTTGAGCTCTGTGCATTCTAGTTGCTCTCTCACATAAAGAGCGACTCCACCCCCTCGCCTTCCCAGCCTGTCCTTCCTAAAGGAAGTTTTTAAACTAGTTTGCCCTTGACCAAGAGTATCTTGGGATGAATAGTGTTGGCAGGGATGTAAATTGTTCCAAAGCTGTTAAGGACTTGGCAGTGTCAGTTTACATTTCTACCCATTTACCTTCTGTAATGCAGATACAGTATGTGGTAACTGGGCTACTTAATTACCAGTGTTATACCTAGTCAGCAGTTAGCAGTGTGTCCTGGCAGAAATTCCCATTCTATTCCTGCATGGCAATCACAATTCTGTGTTTTACAGATAAAGGGAACAAGCTAAATAAGCTGATAGGTGCACCTGTTTTACATGAGTATGAGTAAGTGTTAAGATGTGACAACAAGCATGAACAAAAGGATATTCTTTAGTATGTCCCTTGTTGTACATCCATTTCCATTATTAAAAATGTAGGAAGTCAAATCATTAGAAAGTTATTTCTAATTATTATTTGGACTTTTGATTTATAAACAAAATCAACTGCATGATATCAGACTTGATTCCTTTAAATATAGCTCTAAACTATCAAGTTTTTGCTGAAGTCTTTAACATCCACATCAGTTATCCTGAAGGTACTTGGCCTTCTGAGCTGCAACATATCTATGGAGAGCCAAATAACCACTCCCATAGTCTGTGAGGAAACAGTCAGTGACCTGAGACTCCACTTGGACACCCACAAGTCTGTGGTGTCAGATGGGGTCCACCCAAGGGTTCTGAGGGAGCTGGCAGAAGTGCTCACCAAGCTGTTTTCCATCATCTATCAGTGGTCCTGGTCGACAGAGGAGTTCCCAGGTGATGGGTGACTGGCCAATCTGATGCCCATCTACAAGAAGGTCAGAAGGGGACTCCAGGCCTTTCAGCCTGACCTCAGGATCAGGGAAAGTTGCTGAGCAGATCATCTTGAGGGCCACCACGTAGCATGTGCATGACAACCAGGGGATCAGGCCCAGCCAACAAGGCTTCCTGAAAGGTAGATCCTGTCCCAGCAACCTGATCTCCTTCTATAACTAGGTGACCCACCAGGTGGTTGAGGGAAAGGCTCAGGATGTGATCTGATGTGGTCTTTGTCAAGAAAGACATGGAGGTGCTGTAGCTTGTCCGAAGAAGGGCTACAAAGCTGGTGAGGGGGCTGGAGTATAGACCTTACTAGGAGCAGGCGAAGGAGCTGGGATTATTTAGCCTGCAGAAGAGGAGGCTCAGGGGAGACCTTATCACTCTCTACAACTACCTGAAAGGAGGATGTAGTGAGGTGGAGGTTGATCTCTCCTCCAGAATAGCTATGGATAGGACAAGAGGAGCCAGGGGAGTTACAGGCGGCCCATGGGAGTTGTGGGGTCACTATCTCTTGCAGAGTTCAAGAAAGTGTAGATGAGGTACCTAAGGACGTGGGTTAGGAGGCAGGGAGTTGAGTGGCTTATAGTTGAACTCGTTGATCTTGAAGGTCTTTTCCAACCTTAATGACTCTATCATTTTATAAGTGTTTGAATCCTGATACCTCAGGAGATGCTAATGATCTTGTGCAGGAAAGATATTCTGTGTTGTGGTATTTAGACACTGTTTGCCAGAGGCATGATGAAGACTTAGTCATTCTAAGCAGTTATAAAAGACTTTGTTTAGTGCCTTACACCCTGACAGAAATAATGGGAGTAGGTACTTACATTTTGTGTATACAGTATATGTTGAGAAATATTTGTCCTTATCCTACATTTTTTTTTTTTTTGTTTCAGAAGGGACATTAATGTTCTTAAGTTATGATTGTGTGATTTTGAAATTTGATAAGACACAAAAGATTTGTAATTAGAGCTTGGACACTGCAGCACGAAACCAATCCAACTTGCTAAGAAAGTACAAATGTAGAAAAAGGTGCTAATGCGTATTTCCTTTTCCTGTTTTGTTAGCTGTGTGTTAAGTGAAAGTGACACGCTCAGTCTTTTATCAGATTTTGTTAATGGAATATATCCCCTAAAAGGATTGTGTGATTGAGCTGAAGACAGCTTCTACCTCTAATCCAGGGAGAGCTGATTAATATTCGTTCTATTTTCTTTTCTGTAGTCCCTAAGGCTCCAGAGATAGATCTTGCTGCGTGTCTGGTTGCGGATAATTGTGTAACAGTATCATGGAGGATGCCTGAAGAAGACAACAGAATTGATCACTTTGTACTGGAGTACAGGAAAACCAACTTTGATGGGCTTCCTCGAGTAAAAGACGAACAGTCTTGGGAGCTAATAGACTATATTAAGGCTTCTGAGTACACGTTGTCGGGTAAAGATTTTTTTTATATGTCAAAAACAATTTCCAGCTGTTTACAATTGGAACTTTTGTAAAAACAAAAGCTCATTTCACATATTTAATGAAGCTTTCATTGTTTCATATCTTGAATGCCTTGTTTAATAAAAGGCTCTGCCACATGTTTTGAGTTTGAAGTTTTTATGTAAAGAAATATCTAGTAAATTAAGTTTATGCTGATTTTTGTTTGCTTTACGCAGATTTACATAAGTAAATATGAAGTAGTCTTTAATCTCACTAAGACTGTCCAGGATTAATCTCAGCTCATGTTTCTAAACATCCACTTTTTTAGGTCTGAAATTTGATACAAAGTATATGAATTTTAGAATACAAGCTTGCAACAAGGCTGTGGCAGGGGAATACTCTGATCCTGTGACTCTGGAGACCAAAGGTAAAATCTGAAAATCTATAAACTGAAATGTACTGAACCTTGTGTGTAGATTTAGTCCTACCTTCAGCTATGAGCTTGTATGTTAACAACTATGTTTCAGCAGTGGTTGTGCAACCATTTTCCTAAAGGATTAGGAGGGATATTGTTATAAAACTCTATAAATGGTAGGTTCTTCTAGCATTTGGATACTAAAAAAGAGGTAGTGATGTAATTTTCTCCAAGGGAGCCTTATGTGCAGTGTTTTGGACTGTGCATGTGAGATTATCTAACACTAGATCATGCTGAGAATATAGCAAGAGATTAACTTTGTGACTGGGTGCCAGTTGCATGCTTACAGCATTTGAGCAGTTGGTGTAGCTGGTTGGTAATTATCACTTAACATGTGACAGGTAATGACCTTCTGTAAATAGAAGATGCTGAGAAGCATTTTTTAACACGAGCTATAGGTTCTGGTCATGATCAGCATCTAAAGATAAACAGCCTCACATTACTCTGATTATTAAGCCATTGTGTTAAATCAGTTGATCTGAGAGTAGTGGCTTCTGATATCCAGTTTTAAGTAGGCTAGATGAAAAATTCTGTGATGCTTGCTGCTCTTGAAGCAGAACTGATATTTTGTAAAAGCTGCTTAACTATTATCATGATGGAGCTGATATTCCTCATGCTTTTACTGTGACAAGAGAAAAGGGCATGGTGACCACTAAGCATGAGATAATTAAAACATGAATTCTGTTTCTAGTAAATGGTGCTTTATTAGAAACAAAGCTGTATGAAATCTGCAAGAGTTTATGTGCACTGTAGTAACTTCCGTATGGTGTACAGAATTCAATCCTGCTATTCACTTACATTCTTTAATGTTAGAAACAATTTTGATTTGAATAATCTGTGAGGTTATCATGCTGCCCATGTTAACTTCATTGTGTATGTATACTTTAACACTGGATCCAGTTCACCTTCTTTGGTCCTTATAAAAAACAGCTACTTAGTCCATGTACTTTATTTTTTTAGACTTGCAACTTTGGATTCACAAATCCAAAGTACATTTTTTTCAGTAGCAGCATGTAAAATTTGATATGAGGACACTTTATAAAATAGGCTGTAAATGCCCTTAATTGACTGAGCATAGTTTTATTGCATTAGATGATGGATTTGGCTGCACGTAAATGCAAAGTGCTAGCTGCATGCATGCTCTAGTGTTTTAATACCTGCACCCTGCTGTACAGTTAAGTCAGTGTCCATACATGGATTGTCTTCTCAATATCATATTCTTCATGCCTAAAGATCTTTATTAGTCATAAACGCTTAAAGGAATTAAGGGCTGTAGAGTATGTAAATAGTTTTATTACTAGATTTATACAATTATAAATAGGTTGCAGATAGCAGAAAGCACTGGTTTAAGGGTTGTATTACAGGCTGAAGATAAACAGTTGCCCTTTGAGAGGTTCTTACCTTGATTTTAAGTATCAGACTAGTAAACTGAAATTTTATGAAGCTGCGTAGTACTGTGCTTACAAGTTTTCCACAGTTTTCTTTTTTTCCTTTTTTTCTGTATAAATACCTGTCAAGAGAGGACAACACTTAATCTTTTTACCATTTCATTATTTTTTGACCAGCATTTGTGTTCAATTTGGACAATACTTCATCTCATCTGAACTT
Organism: Crypturellus tataupa; assembly: GCA_034781795.1. Taxonomy (NCBI): domain Eukaryota; kingdom Metazoa; phylum Chordata; class Aves; order Tinamiformes; family Tinamidae; genus Crypturellus; species Crypturellus tataupa. Next base: position 1,859,445 of record JAWLRI010000829.1, read on the forward strand.
GAAAGTTGAAGACACTTATGTTGAATGGGATCCTACTGGAGGTAAAGGCCAAGAAAAAATAAAAGGAAAAGAGAATAAAGGCAGGTAAGAAGTCCTAACTTGATTTGTGGTTGTAATTTGATTTATTTGAAATGTCTTACCTGGCAGTTAAGGAAAGGGAAGACAGTGGAAAATCGAAACAATTTCACTTCTCTGGATACTCATATGGCTGTTAGAACAGTGGAACATTAAAAGAAGTTTGACTCAGTGTTCCTTTGGAGAAACTGTTCATTACAGGGGAAAGGAAATAAAGAATGAAGACTTCAAGAAGCTTATTACAGAATCAATTCTATTTTTTTAATCATTAAGTGGAATTTATATCTTAAAATAGGTTGCTAGAGTGCTCAAAAGAAAGTTGTTTGAATTTATCTCAGAGCTATCATTGAAAAGATAGCATTAAAAACATAGCAGAAGATACTGGTAATAGAGCATAACTCCTCTAAAATTTACAAGCTTAAAGATGGTTTCCGAGTAATTTTTTTTTATGTAGGAGAACTACTTCAGTAGCTTCAGTAAAGTTGTTCTTGGATTATTTCTTGGACATCAGGCACTAAGTGCATATTTTTCAGAATTATGTGATAATTAGGGTTGGAAGGACTTTTGAAATTAATCTGATGTAAGCACGGCCAACTAGATTGAGCTACTCTAAACTTTGTTTAGCTGAGTATTGAATATCTCCAAAGATGGAAAAATCTACTACCTCTCTGAGCCACCAGACTCTTCTGTTGGGGAAGAGAGGTTCTGAATTGTTAGTCGCTTCAGCCTGTGGAGATGCCTCTGAAGAGCAGTCGTGCTCTCCAGCCTGTTGCCTGCTGCCTGGGTTTGGTGTGGTCTGGTCCCCCAAATCGTGAGAGTGTCCTCCTTGCCATTCTGCAGATTGGTGTTAAAGCCATGAACCAAAGCTGATTAATACTGCTCACTGCTGAGATGCCAGGAGTGACCAATAAGGGTCTGCTCTGAGCTGCCCATCAGGTGTGAGCCCCATGGAGGTAGTTCTGTGCATAGCACATGGTCCAATCGTCCATTGTGGACCACAGGACAAGTGACTTTTTCCTCAAAGACACATTAGTTGACCAAGCATGACTTGCTTGCTCTTAAGTTTCCAGTTTGTCCTTTCCAGGCATAATTTATGTATGCATTACTTCCCCTATTGCTATGTAACGGCAAGAGGAATGGTAGAAAAATCTTAGAGGCATTTTAGGACTGGGGATTATGTACTATATCTGATAGAACCATTGTTTAATAACTGCTTATTTCTGTCTAACAGTGGCCAGAATCCTGTACTGAAGAGCAGTAAAAGGTGATAACATACCTCCTGTTCCTAGGACACAGCTTCTAGTTTTGCTGCAATCTTCAGGAATTTCGCTTTGTTTCTATGTCTCCTTAGATTAAGCAATCTAATAGCCTTTGTCAGTGTCTAAGACAGTACATACGCAGTTCTAAAGTACTTCATAAATTTAGTTTGAAATCATGGAGATGTCTGTTTTTCAGTGAGTAGAAAACAGTGCTCCTAAAAGGGTATTTCTTAGAGTGTGGGACCTGATTTGCAGTAAACTGTACTCAAGTCCCAGTACAAAGATGGCTGTTACTTATCAGCCTTTGAGGCTTAGAACTTCTGGCACACGATGACACACTAGGTTTTTCACAAATGCAGTCAAGAGTATTTCTGTGCGTTTAATTTGTTTTTATATTTACTTTTGATTCAAATACTTCTTGCCATTGAAATATTGCTGTATCTTTAGAGATGAAATATCAGCTAGCATGCAATTTTACTTTCAAACAGGCAGAACTGAGTTACTGACTCAGCTGTTCAAAACAGGAAATTGTATTTTCAGTACATTAAAGCAGTTAAAATGTTTAATTCCTCTTCCTATGCAATTATTTACAATATAATTTTTTCATAACTTTTTTCTAAAAATCATTTCTATTTATTTTTTTCTGTAATATCATTGATTTAGAAGTTGAGAACCAAACCCAAATTAGAACCCACAGGTTCTTAATTTCTTGCAGAAGGCTTTTGTTTCCTGTAAGACTATCTATGCAAATATTTAACATTAGAAAACTTGCAGCTAGGTCCATGCTTGATGAAAAGCTGTGTAATTTTGTAGTGTAATTTTGTATGTTAAACATCAAGTGTATGACTTTCAAAGCCTGGGAAGACACCGATGAACACAAGACACTAAACTAACTTTAACAAATTTAAGGGACTGTAATAAAACTTCTAGATAACTTTAAATATCAGTTATTTTACCTTCTTCTCTGAAAGACAATTCATATTGCTTAAAATGTATACTCTTATCTGAAGTAAGACAATTACGACTAACTGCAGTGCTGTATATGACAATCCTAGTGATAAGACTAGAATATTTTTCACTGAATAGTGGAAGAAATTAATACATTTACCATTTTAGAAAATTATCACAAAACTGACTCACTTCTGTGAAAAGAATTGCCTTTTTCTTTTGAAAGAGAATTTATCACAAAAAAACACACTTTTAATACTCTGTTGCCTAGTGCTTAATGTCACTGTCTGAACTGTTAAAGGCTGTTAGATTTGAGTAGAGCAAGCCAGCTCGTGGCCATTTACAGATGATTTGAACAAGAAAAATGTTGAAGACCTACTAGTTTGTCTCTTCCTAATGTTGTGGAAAAGTTAGCACAGCAACTGCTTTTTTTTCCCCCCCTTATGGTGTTTCTCTAAATGGCCAGACTGCTTTCTGCATTAATTCATTTTTACCTGATCTAAAAGAAAGTCTTTTTTTTTTTTTTTTTTTTTTGGGTGGGAATGCGCGTGAATGGTTGTGGGACATTTAAAGTATTGCGGAATCTGCCATGAGTGTTTTCTTGCTTAATTTATGCTTTAATTCTTGGCTTTGCTGTTTTTCTTCCATGCTTTCCTTTGCTGCTTTTTCTTTTGGTAAGTATACTACTTTTATTTTCCCCTTTTACCACAATTCAAAAGCATTTGATGTGGTCTACACTGTATAGTATACTCTCAGCCTTTTCATGTAACTCTTGAAAAGCAGTTTAGAAACTTGTATGGCTTCTGATAAATACTGTCAAATTTATATACTAAATTGGGAAGGTTACGGTAGACAACAATATTTTCTGCAGTTTGAGAAGTGATTTGTTGTAGGATTCTTTAACTGTGTTAAAAGAACTTAGTCACGTAGTTGGAACCAGAGATTCTAGAATACTTCTGCATGGAAAATTTTATACCACTCAGCTTTTGATTTTTTCTGTTATTTTGTGGATATAATGGTACTGTGCAAAAAGCCCCAAATGTCTCTTCATGAAATACTAGCTGGAAACCATTCTAGAAAGTCTGAAATCCACGTTCAACGAATCTAAAAGGATTTGCAAACTAAAATAGTCCTGGATATTTAAGTAACAACTTTACCCATTTGTAATTGTAATGTTATAGTAATACTGTAAAATTAAAAAAAAAAAAGTTGAGTTGCAGAAAAAGCATTCTTTCTGTAGTAACATTTCAAAGGTTAAAGCGTGATAAACTATAGGGAAAGAGTATTTAAAAGTGACTGTGCAGTTCAGCATGATGTTTGCTTTTCGTATTGTTCAGAATTTGTTAATGAAATTTAATTGTAGACTGCTTAGTTATCTCTGAGAAGTTAAAATTTGCCTTTGAGAACAAAAACCTGAGATGTTTCCCTGTCTCCAAACTTTTAACATTCACTATAGTTGGCTTATAGGGGTGTTAATTATTTCATGATTAAATTGCTAGTAGTTATTATTGAGGCCATATCCCAAGTCAAATAAAATGTTTAAACTCATTAGTTTAAAATTGTTCTCTTAGGCAAGTGATTCCTCATTAGGCTGTTTTCCAGAGCAAAGTGTTTCTTCATTTATTTTGCTATTCCTTACATCTTTGGAAAGTATGATTAGAAGATGTAAGCCTTTCTTGACTGGAGTTAGGTACTTAAATTTGGTAACTACTCTTTTTGAAGTTCTTCACTATTTGGATTGCATTTTTTTCCTGGGATTTTATTCATTGTTTATAAAAATCCTACATGTCTGAAAAACCTATCTTGAACCCATAATTGGAGTTTTCCTCATTCCCTCATACTGGAAGTTATTGGGTGTCTTTTCACCAAGTATCCATAGTGGAGTCATACTTTCTTGATTCTTAGGCAGAAAAAGTCATCTGAATTCCCTAGTTTCTAAATTTTCAACAGATATGCATTCAGACTGCCACACATCTGCCTTTTTTCTGCTTTTTTGGGTCTTAACTGCTCCTTGGCTTGTTTCACCACACTGCGTAGCATCTTTTCTGGCTGTTACCTCTTCCTTCTACATTCCCTTTGTGCATGTGTACTAGCCACTACTGCTAGGTGTTAAGTGCGGCTGATGGCTGTTATTTCAGTATTTTTTATGTATGTTTATTGCAACTTAATTGAATCTTGCTTGAAAAAATTTCTTTATCTTGCATTTCTATAATAGCATGCAAATTGTGCATGTTCTTTCCTCCTTAGAAGTGGTACACCATCTCCAAAGAGGACATCTTTTAGTCCAAGGTCCTTAATGAGGGGCAGCAGAGATCGTTTTACTGGTGAATCATACACAGTGTTGGGTAAGGTGAACTTCTCACTTCTAGTAGGTGTGTAGTGCTGTGGAAGGGCAGCTTGTGTAGGAGTCCGAAGGAACGCTCGAGTTCATTCGAGGCTGTGAACTTGGTGTTCTGCACAGCAGTATTTATGCCTATGCAACACTAGAATATCCTTCCTTAGCAAATGTCTTCACATCTTTAACATCGTTGTAATAAGGCTCTTGGTGTCTTGACAGTCAGTGCTATTGAAGGGAGGTTCATGTTAAGTACAACTTTTCTGTAGTTGTGACAGAATACTGTCTCTGTATTCTACTTTACAGTGACATCATCTTATTCACTTGTAAGTTAGATTTCTTTTGTTTAGATATTTTTGTATTTATAAGTCTCCTAGTTGAAATGAAGATACCTGAGGTGTGCTCAGTTTCAAGGAAGCAAACACTTAAGTATCTAATTATCCCAGGGCTAAATTTTTTGTTTGTTTTTCTGGCAGGAGACACTGCTATTGAAAGTGGACAGCATTACTGGGAGGTTAGAGCCCAGAAGGACTGCAAATCCTACAGTGTGGGAGTAGCATATAAAAACCTGGGAAAATTTGATCAGCTGGGAAAGACTAACTCAAGCTGGTGCATCCATATCAACAACTGGCTGCAAACTACATTTTCCGCAAAACATAACAATAAAGCCAGGACTCTAGATATACCTGTTCCAGACAGAATAGGAGTGTACTGTGACTTTGATGGAGGTAAGTTATGATTTCATGAAATCTAAGTAAAAAGTTACCTGACTAAAGTTATCAAGTTAAAGGAATACTAGGCTATAAATAGTCTGTAAGTATATTAATATCACTTCTGTATAATATTGCATGTAGTGTGAATTGATGCTAGACTTATGTGATAAAGCATCTAAATGAAATGTTTTCAATAGTGTGGCCTTTGATAAGATCTGTACTTAATGTGTTCTAGAGAATTATTCCTGGAGAAGGATCCATCTTGGATATTGTTGCTGGGCGGGTTTTTGTAAATTTTTTTTCTCCTCTTTTAGGTCAGCTCACATTTTATAATGCGAACTCAAAGCAACTGTTATATACATTCAGAACAAAATTTACTCAACCATTACTACCAGGCTTCATGGTCAGTATCTGAATTTTTCCAATCTATAGCACTGAATTTTCTGCAAAATACAGTTATTAGTAGCTTTCAGTAAAGAAGGAAATACAGTTTGATTAAAACTATATAAATATTTCTTGACTATTTCTTCTTGACTTCACATGGTACTTTTAACAGCCATTCTCTTCAACATGGGGACCTCCCCACCTAGATGTCCCTTCTGTCAGTAAAATGTCATTAAGTCCTTCTATATTAAATTAACTGTATGTTCTGTTTGGTGATAAGTCTGCTACAGTAACTGATCCAAGCTGATGAAGCTAGGAGCCCAAGATGCTGAAAGCTGCCAGAGCTGTCGTCATGATTGGGTGCTAGATCAGGTGCTTGCCTCCAACACAGAAGATTCTAGCTTTCAGGACTGAAAAGCTCCATGGGATTTTGCTTGCCAGTCATTTCACTAGTTTGCATAACTTGTTTTTTAATGGCTCTAAGCGGTGGAAACATGCTGCTATTCTAAAGACTCAAACCATGCAAAAAATTATGAGAAAAGGATTCTTTATGCATTTTCTGTATTGATGTAATTTACTGATAAGTAACTGAAGTTAGAGGCCTTAGTTCTCTAGTTCCAAGAATGTGAATTGTGCTGTGCTAGCAGGCTGTAGGTCTGAGAACTTACTTGAAGGAGACCAACATGCTAGTTGATGCCAACAGCTCAGCTGCATAGGCACTGATTAGCACTTTTTTTTTTTTTTCCCTCAATCTTAATTCAGTCCATGGAAAACACAGCATGGTAGTTTGTAACTGTGAGAGAGACAATTTGTATGCTATGCAGGAAGAATGGAAAAGAAGTAACTTGCCAAGGTAGTCTCACATCTGATAGCCAAACACCTTGCATTTTTGGTATCACAACTGCCTTTCAATTTATGGTATTGGCTAGATATACTGACAGTGTGTCTAGATTTTAGTAACTATTTATTTGAAAGCCACTAAGCAATTGGACTGATTACTCCCTCCGCCTTTTTTTTTTTCTCCCCCCACTCAAAATTCTGAGAACAGATTAGCTTCAGAGCAGTTGGAGCATATAGCCATCTATCTGGTATTTAAATGTATGTAACACAAAGGCAGACTCATAATTCTGTTCCCTAGGCATTCAGAGAAACAGTTCAGTTGCTGCCTTCATGTTACTCTGAATGTAGCTTGTTACTTATTACTTAACTTACTTAATGTAAGTATAGTAGCATTCTATTACAGACACTGCTTGTTTTAGCAGGAATACTTTAAAATATCAAAATAATACAGCTCCCATTACAGTATATTCATAAATAAAGAGACACATTCTTTTTAGTTTCTCTCAGTTGTAGAATAGAAATCACTTGCATGTACCTGAAGCATCTCATCTTAATTTTTCATAGCATACTTACGTTGTCATAGTTCCATCAGTTCATACTAAGAACTAAGTACTGGCTTGCTAGTTTTGCTTTTAAATATCAGTCTAAGTAGTTAATACTAGCAAATCGGTTCTTGGAGAAGAAGCAAGTCTTGTTAACTCTTAGAGATAGTTGCAAGAATAAACTATGTTAAAACATTTGAGCTTAACGATCTTAATCAAGATGAGCTTCAACATGTCTAGAATTTTATGCAAAATGCTGTGAGTGGAGAGCAAGAGAACAAATGTGGTTGCAGGGTGGGTTTTTGCTAATACTACTGTATGGGAGCAGGAAAAGAGATGTAAATATCCTGAATTTCACTTATTGACTTTTTTCTTCTTGTTTTCCCCTTCCCTAGGTCTGGTGTGGTGGACTTACACTGAGTACCGGGCTGCAAGTGCCAAGTGCTGTGAAAACTCTTCAGAAAAGTGAAAATGGATTGAGTGGTTCAGTTGGGAGTCTAAACAATGTAACCCAATAACCTGTCCATTTAAACAGTTCTACTGCTGATTTTTTTTTTTTTTCTGTATAGTTGCTACTCACAGCTCGTGAGGCTTGGATTAACCTGGCTTTGCTACCCGCTGCTGTTTTAAGGCCTGGGTACTACTAGTGGGAATGTTTTGGACTAAATCGTTAGGAAGCGTTCCTAAAGCGTTAGGAAGAAGTTGCTGTGAATCCATGGAGCCAAACAGAGAAATACTCTTATTTATTTGGAAAACGGATGAGGAAATCAAGATCTGTAGCTATGTACTTTTCTAATACTGCACTTGTATTTTGTTATGGACTTTGAGTATTCATTGTGTTTATAAATTTTATTTTTCTATGAGGAATATGACAAATGCTATTTTCCTAGCTGTCCTAACGTGCAACACCTGACAGTTTTTTATTGTTAGTGAGCTTCCACATAGAACTTGATATGACAAACACATTTCAGAAGGATACATTAATTCATGTAAGAGATTGTAGGCAAGCCATGAATAAACAATCTGACCAATCTGTGCTGATAAAAATTTTCCCATAAATCACTTAAGTATTGTATTTGAAGAGTGAGTATAGCTCATGTTTATTACAATTTATAGAAAATGTGAAAATGTAAAGGCATTTAAAAACACTTTTGTCATCCACAGAGACTTATAACAGGCAGCTATTGAGCTACCTAGTACTACAGATATGAGATTCAGAAGCAAAAATCAAGATTTTTAAAGCTACAGCATGGTTCCTAAAATGTTCTTAGTTTTGAATCTCTGGCATTCTAGTTTTGTGAGCTTAATTGTAGCTGAATTTTGATAACTGGCAGTTTGTTCTGTTCGGACCATTTCAGATGGGAAGGACAAGCTGAGCCACCAGTCCTCGTTTGCCTGTAGCATAACTGCATTGCAGCTGGGATGGGGAGCAGAGGCGAGCGTGTGAATGTGAATGCAGCCCTCCAGAAAGGAGGGGAAGCTCTTGCTAAAGCTTCTTCTGGCTTTCACTGGAGCAGCTCCAAGGCTGGCTAAGACTTCTTAAAGTGATGTCAATATTACAGCTGGTCCTGAGCAGAGGTGGCATCTGAGCTCCTGGTACCTTCTGGACAACCAAAGACCACTCAAAATTGTATGATTTATGTAAGAAATGGAGCTTATCTACAGCATTCCACTCAACATACTAGCTTGTACCATATGCTATGTATGTGTGGACTTCTGAGACTGACTTTTACAGGACTTTCTGCTTAGGGCAAGTGGAAAGTCTAAAGCCAAGGAAGTGCTTTACAAACTAACATCAGGGTTGCTCTTGAAACTGTTTTTTGGAATCAGGTGGAATGGAGCATGAGTGTTTTTTCATCTCAGTTCTTAATGGAAGCTTGTTAGTAATAATAGTCAAATAATTAGTGGGAAAGCTAAAAAAGACAAAAGATAGCATGTTATTCTTTGTACAAGGTCTTAAACCTTTTCAGTTAGAATTACATGTATTTTATCTACTGCTTAAGTCTGTTTTCTTTCCTCTAATCAAGAACACTAGAAATTTTTAGATGTAATTTAATGGTATTTCCTTATTGAAGATTTCACTCACCTGTTTCAAATTCATACTGCTAGTGTCTAGTGAACCAGCTTCTTTTCTACAGGGCCAAAGTATTCTTCATTCTTTAGATATTCTCATCCTTAAAAACATGACCTTTCTGTTTATGTTAATGCTTGTCAACATTAGTGGGTCCTTTTTGTCTATCAAAAATTCTCAAGAAGAGAACTTATTTGTAATAAACTGATAATAATACTCAGTGGAAAAGTAAATCTGAGTCTTAATTTCAGTACTTGTTTCAGAAAGTTTTGTTCTTGAGAAATTTTGAGTTTGGCAGTAAGGTTGAGCCTTTAATGTTCATTTCGTACGTCAAACTTGAACATCACTAAAAAATTGCATTAGGAAAAAAGCTAGTTGTAATCTCTTTTTTTTTTTTTTTTTTTTTTTTTTGGAGGAAGGTGCAAAAACAATTACCGGTTGAGCTGCACCCTCCTTGATCAATTAACGGTTCTCAGTCTTGAAATGTAAAGGTATAGGAAGGTGACATGGTTATTAAATGAACAGCATCCAGATCTGTTTATCACAAGTACTGCTATCTGTAAATGAATAACTGTGAGTGAACTCCAACACAATGTAAGAGAATTTAAATTACCAATTTGTTTTAGCAGGATGTAGTGAAACCTGCAAGGTAAATCTGATTATGCACAAAGTATAAGTTTTTTTTTTAAACACTGCTATAGTAGTATAGTTTGAAAGAAGCTTGAAGTATTTCATACTGTTATTTGATTCCCAAGCTTTCGTTTAACTGATATCCTAGGTAGACTTACCGTGTGACTTTAAAGGATGAATCCGTTATGTAATAGTTTGCACAGATGTCAATCTTTTGCTGCTAACAGCTAGTCCCATTATTTTTAGTAAATGGGATATAACGAGGAATTGCCTTAAGCACTTTAGATTTTTTTCTTAGACTTTTTGAACTAGTATGTTTCAAATTGAGAACCAATGTATTAGTGATGCTTTTTAGCAGTTGACACTGTTTGTAGGAAGTTAACTGAAAAAAAAAAAAACAAAACAAAAAACAGAAACAAAAAACCACAAGTACCTGTGCAGCCGCGGCCTGCGCAGGTACTGTTCTGGGGATAGCCTCGGGCACGGACAGCGTGCGCCTGATGCTGGCGGAGCCCGACCTTGTCGAGGGCTGAACTTTGTAGGTGTTGGCGTTCAACGTGTGTGTCTGCTGGTGTAAATACTGAGCTCCGCTACCCTGCAGTCCAAGACTGGCAGCCGATCAGGAGTTCCCTTCTGTACTACCAAAACAAAGAGACTTTATTAATGCTACTTGGTAAAGTGATCGTTAGTGTTCTAGTTGTCAGAACTGTGCTACTAAAGTAACCGTTTCTCTCTTGAGTCCTGGCCATGGCGTTTGCAAAGACCGCTGCGAGCGCAGCAGGAGGCCGAGGCCGGCAGGTCCCCTCCGGCCTGCCGGCCGACGGGGAAGGAGCAGGAGGCAGCCGGGGAAGCACCTGCGGGACACTCTGCTTTCGGAAGCGCCGCCGTTGGGGATATCACACACAGCCCGGTGCGCCTTTCCATGGGGATCTTTGCCTTGTCCTGCACCCGCCGCTCCCTGCGCTGGGCAGGGGCAGACCCGGCGCGGGGGATGCGGCTTGTCGCGCGCGGGTCGCCCTTGTACGTGACACAGCCCTTTTGTATTAATAAACCGCTCTGAAGCCAAGGCCTGTGCCGGACCGCTCTGTGCGCCCGCG
>JAWLRI010000829.1:1935778-1947456 GCA_034781795.1 Crypturellus tataupa
ACACTCGGGATAAGCCAAACACAGAAACCTTCTAACAATGAAGGTTGCTATAAAATGACCAGCAAACTCTTGTCTTTTTTTTTTTTTTTTTGCTCCACTCCCTTCCAACAGGAGTCTAATTTTTTAAAGCACAAGGGAAACAACTGCTTGAAATGTAGTGAATTTTAGGAATGCAACCTGATGAGAAGCAATATTTCCTTCCTGGGACATTGGCCCAGTGAGTCACCTTCTAACCTGCACTGTAGTGAAGCTATTTAGAAAGCTCCAGCAGCAGGAAAAATAAGCAAGAAAAGTGAGTGCAATGTTTTTCATCAAATCCAATTGCATGTATGGGGCAATGATTGCACTTTTACCATAGATATTAGACAGTGTGGCTAATTTTGCTTCAATCAAGACTTCTATAGCACAGTGTGAGCACAACAGAGGAACGATTTGGCTGCAGATTTTGTTGGTTATGCTTTGTTTGTATTTTTAGCTCTACTGATCGTAGGTACTGCTTGTTAAAAAAAAAACTTTTTTTCCCTAACTTGGAGTTTTGCTGTGATACAAGGCCTCACTGATATGTTACAAATTCATTTGATTTTATTTTACTTAGTAGACATATATTCTGTAGGTAAACATTTTACCAATATATAAGAACTGAGTCCCTCTCGCATATTAGGATAGATAATCTGCTACTCCTTGAGTAGTGTATTCATCTTGTAGTCTTCTCTCTTCCTTCAACCTATCTCATCACTCTCCCAAACTCTAGGAAAATTCTTTGTAGCAAGAGGAGAGTATTGATATTTGAGCCGAAAGAAAGGAGAATTTTTATGTCAATTGCCTTTCAAAACCAAACTCCTTTGAAATTTCCCCCCCCAAAATCAAAAATCTAATCTGCACAATGACTTCCTCAAGAATAGTTGGAGACAACAAATTCTCTTATTTCAGGACAGAATTGCACGTGCATATGTATGTCTAGGTCTGTGTGTGCACCCACCATTACACATTATGTGGTATTTGTATGTATTCATGTCATAGGATCATGAGGTAACTCATAGTGGGAGAGTCTGTAGATGAACAACCTGCTCCTGCAGCATCAGCTGTGGAGTTAGACCAGGTTGCCCAGGGCTTAGTCCAGTTGCATCTTCAAAACCTCCAGGGATGGAGACTGCTACAAGGTGCCTAAAGATGTCCCTACTCCAGGTGACCCAGCCCAGCATCATCTCCTGGCAGGGCAAGGGCAAGTCCGCAGAGTTTGAGGGCATCTCTGAACCATGTCCAAGTGGTGGATATCCCTCCTGTACTGAGGGCCCCAAATAGGATGCAGTTCCCTGGACCCGTGTCACAAACCTCGCTCTTTACTGTTGTGAGTGAGGCTGTGCTGTCCTGGGGCAGGGTAGCCATTTGTCCATGCTGTTGTCTTGTTGGCCTCTTCCTTCTGCCTGTCATGTACATATGCATGCATATTTGCCTAAATTGTGTTTATAAAAATGTACTTGTGCTGATATCTAAGCCGTTGGATGTACCATGCTTAAATTCAAATTTGTGTTGGCAGTGTTCAGCTGGATGTGTGAGGAGGGTATTGGTACTATTGGTACTATTCGGGCTTATATATAGCCCTTACCTTACAACATGACCCTTTTTTGGGCTCTAGGAGTGTTCCGTGAGGATGGGACTTATGTTTAGACCTTATATCCATTATATTACCTGGGGAAAGGAGGATGTCCCAGCTGTGGAGATGAGACTGGAGCTAGGTTGTACACAAAGAGAGGGCCGATCGCCAGTTTGAAAGAGGGCCTACAAGTGATGTTACTAAATTGGTAGAGTTGAATGTGTACAGAAAGAATTATAAAAAAGAGCTTTAAAAGACCAATATTTTTGTGTGTATAAGTTTTTATTGTTTGTTTTTTTTTTGGCTTTTTCTTACACTTTTCTGAGCTGGTTCATGCAAAGCTCTTCCATTCATAGGAAGGGCAAACAGAAATGTCCTTCTGGTTTGGGTCATTCATCTGAATGAACTGTATGCATGCACCCACCTCATGCGTGTCGGCTTCGCAGCATTCCTCCATAGCACTGGCTGGGGTATAGAGACACCGAAATATCTGTGTTTTGGAGCAGAGCCTCCCAGGAGCCTGTGTCCATCCATCACAAATAACCACTGACTGGAATTGCTAGTTCTGCCTGTTAAAATGGCATTATGCTGAAAAAAAATCTACCTAACTTCAAATAGCATCTAACACAAGGGTGTAAGATGAAACTGCATGTGCGTTTCTTGCTATATTTTACAGTCTACTGTTAGCTGCTATTCTGCTACAGTCCTGTCTGACACCTCAGCATGCCAGCTGTACGCATTTTACACAACAACTGAATCCCCAATTAGTGCAACTGATGTTGTTTTGCCATTTACACCTGTTCCCTGGCTAGGAACTTGCAGGCCTCCTCCCCTGCCCCTAGTGTGGGACTGGTGACTCTGGGCCAGAAGAGTCTGTGGTGGTTGGGGATGGTTCCCTGTCAGCGTCCCACTCCTACTCGGTCTGCAGTGCAGGAGAGGATGGTCAGGACGGGCTGATATGGAGATATTCCAAGTTTAATAGGTTTGACAGGGAGCAGGTCGTGAGTTGTCCAAGTGGCACCGGGCACGACATCCTCAACTCAACCCTTCTCTGCTCTCTGGGCTTTGTGTCCACTCTACATGTTATTTTAGCTTGGATTTTGCGTTTAATTAACTTGTGTGGTGGGACTGAGAAATAACTGCTGCCTTTGTATTGGCAGAAGATGTGGTATTTGTAAAGCTATTACAGTGAAGATAAAGCTTTATAACAGTGCAGGAAATAAAGCCCACAAAATTATTTGAGAAGCCACACTATCCAGGATAAATGTTACAGGAAGCATTAACCTTCCATAAAAATTCTTTTGCCAGTGAGGAATTTAATACGCAGCCTTTGTGAGAGAAGATATTATACCTCAATCATGTTCTGAAATGCTTTATTTAAGAATTAGACATGAGGAAAACCTTGGTTGTCTGCGGTTTAGGATATTTGCATTTAGATATTTTAATCTTTTTATCTCCGATGCTTAGTAATTCATAGATATGTAAATAATAATCGTATGTAAAAGTGATGTGTCCTCTTTTTTTTACATATATATATATATATGATTTTTTTCCACACTCTCTCTCCATTTCTCTGTATACTGCAATCTCCTCTGTATTTTTTTCTGTAATAGGCACCTGGAAGAGGATATGATCACAGCTGAATTGTACAAGCCTGTTTGTAACTACTTTAAAAGACACTGAGGTTTTTATCATGGCAATTTAGAACCATGGTTCTTTTGAAGATGAGGGAAAAATAAAAAAAAATTAAAAAAACCCTCAAATTTTCCTCCTTGTGAGAGATTTCGGCTGAGGAGACCCAGGTTTGCTTGTTTGCTGAGCAGGGAGAGCTGCCACCACCCACCACCCACTTCTCATCCCCAGATTCTGGTCTCCAGCCCCGTGCTCTGCTGGGGCTTGGTGCTGTCACCATCAAGACTTGACCAGGACCAGCACTGCCCCAAGTCAGAGCACCAGGTGCTCCACAACCCAGGTGCTGAGGCAAGCAGTGTGGGTCTCCAACCTACAAACAGTCAACAAAAGGTACAGTTACTTCCCCGGCTGCAGTTTGGTCTGGGTTTGAACCAGTGCTTAAGGCGTGAGGTTTTCCTGTCTAATCTCACATGCCAGAACTCTATAGTTTTAGACTCCGGTTACTGGGTGTGGTTTTTTCTCCTTCTTTTTGGATGAATGGACCTTAATATCCAACTCCATGGCCCCTCTTTCTGTATTTGACTTGGCTTAAAGCTACATTAATGTCTCCTGAAGCTTTTGTAAGAGACAAAAGTGTTTTGGTTTATGAAGGCAGTTAAAGGGAAAATTCTGTTGCAAAACTTTACTTTTATTTCTCAGATCCCACTCTATAAGCGCTAGAGAACTGAGGCGTTATTTGTATAACATCATGCATCAGACGATATTCTCATGATTCCTGACTCAAATTTGATTTAGAAATGGTTGCTAAAGTGAGTACCTGTTGGAAAGGCTTTTCTGTGGTGACTCCAAGTGGTGAAGGCTCCATCAGCTCTTCATGAGTCTGAGCTACATTTCCCATAAAACATTTGCATTGTGTACCAGTTCTGCCCTCCTACTTTTGTCCCAAAATAAAATGCAACCTTCCTTGATACCCAGCCTGCTTTTGGGCAAAAGTTGTTTCATCGGGCAAGCCTTCTGGACACTTCTGCAGCTTTAATAGGAAGACAACCCCTTGGTCAGTTAATATTAAGAGCTGTTTGCCCTTGGTATGTATTTAGAATGACCTGCAGATAAATGCTTACAAATAATGATATGTCCTAAGTGTTGCATGAAGTCTTCCAAAAATAGTTGTCCATTAAAAATAATGCTGAGGTTGTGTATTAATAGCTCAATGCTTCAGGTCTTCTCCTTACTTCTGGTGCAATACAAAATAAAAAAGAAAGACCTAAAATACTTTCAGAAGACACTAGTGATGTGAGGGGATCTTAATCCAAAATATTCAAAATATATGCTTTTTGAAAGAGTCACAAATACCTGAAAATGAAGTGATTTTTTTAATTGTTTAGATTTGGCATGAGCAGGCAGGTTTTGTTGTTGTTTGTTTGTTTTGTTGGGTTTTTTTTGAATGCCTTGGATAGTTTCTTTTCTATTGTGTTATCTCGCAGCCAAGGCACCATTGCTTGGCCCATCCAGCTGTCTCTTTCCCATCCACTTCAATGTTTGCAGCAGTTGAGGTATTAACATGAATGAGGTAAGACATACTGGGCTTTTAAAACATGCCCCCACCACGAGATTTCTGTGGAAATAATAATTGCTGGTTCCTGTTCAGCGATTGCTATGAACTTCGTGTCCTAAGCGAGCTCCCGGAGTCTCTATTGTGCAAGGTGCTGCACGGATGGAGCGTATTAGATGTCCTTTGTACCCAAGAGCTCGCATTCAGTAGGGACAAGACGGATGAAGGACAAGATGAAGGAAGAAATACCAGAGAGGTTTGCTGTACTCAGTTTTTTTCAGGACACCCTTTATCACTCTGTTATCTTCCAGAAGTACATTAAGTGATGCGATTAGTACTCATTGTGTGCAGTTATCTATCTTTCTCTTTCTTTTCAGAGAGAAAAATCCACAAGCTTCTTGAGGTAGGTTTTTAAACACATTTCCTTATTGATTCCTGTGCTGCTTGTGTGTGCCAGCAGTGGCAAGGTCAGAGAAAGGCACTTGGCACCAGGAGGTTGCAAGCTGAGGCTGTCCTTATCCCCTCCTCACTTTTTTTTTTGCAAGCACATTTGCCTTGCAGTCAGAAAAAGCCTTCCCAAATGTAGGTAGTTCACTTGAGAAGTGACCTCTTGGAGGGTCAGGCAATCTGCTATGGATCCCAGATGCTGATACGGAGCTTTTACTTGACTCCTCTTAGTAAGAAGCGATCCCAGTGAAAACAGGGGAGGAGATGTGTCCTGGGCTTGTTGGACCTTGTACATGCTGTGTACATGGTGCTGGGTGGCTTTGTTCCAGGTGTGGTGGGCTATCATCCTCTGGTGGCTTTCTGAGGAAGGGGTATCCCGTAGAGGTCCTACACTGTCTGTTAGCCTGGTGGCCCTCATGGAGTCTCACTGGTTGGACACTATGTCTGGGCTGTGTTTTATGTACAGCAAGCTGCTGCAATGTGTTGTGAAGTTATCCTTGCTTTCATTAGGCTGTAAACACTATCCTTTTCTTTCTGCTTTCTTCATTCAGGCAGTCAATCACTCCCTGCTCGTATGTAGGGCCAGGACCTCCTTCTGCCTTTGGACCAGGGCTGACATCTGGAGACACCCACATCATTTAAGCACATTCTCTTGCAGTGAGAATGTGCTTAAATGCAGAACCTTTGCTTGCATTTTTGATTTACTGTTTACCTTTTCAGGCGAGTAACTTGTAGGCTTCACAAAGCCTTTTAGACACACTTACTCTTTACTTTGGGCAGTCCAAGAGGTCATATACAAATTGAGATTGAGCAGTGAAACATCTGCATACGCTTAACCTTGTTTCACTTCTGGCATTGCTCTGAGTGTTCTTTGGGCTTTGATCAGACCTTTTTAATAAGTCCAGGATCTTTCCTCGTCCTCAATATCCTTACACATGCCTGCTTCTCCAGTCTAGTCTTCTCACGTTCCTGAAGTCAGTTTTTTTTTCCTGCCTTTTCACTCTTAATCTAAAGTGGCTTGTGATAAGCGTTGAAGGCTTTTTTCTTTTTCTTTCTGTTTTTTTTTTTTTTTTTTTTTTTTTTTTTTTGTAGTTGTAGGTCCTCTTTGTCAAGGGGATTCTTGGTTAGTCTAATCAGACAATCCACACACCCTCAGGAGGTGATCTATTTGTTAGACTTGAAAAACTGGTTCATCTCGACAATAGCCATTTCTTTGCATAATGGAATGGGTAATTATTGCTTTAAAAGGAGGGCAAATAACCCCCATGTTCATAATAGAGTTTGCAGTCAGCAAAATCCCCACTTATTATGTACATTCCCAGGTCATGGCACTGGTCTTTTGAGTTTCCAGGCATTGCCTTATTAACAGCTCTTTCCCAGCATCTCTGCCTCATGAGGTTCAGACTTTCTTGTCTTTTGGGCATCGAAAAACAGCACAAGCTTCAGGATCCTGAGAGATTTCTAAATTGAGCATTAGATATTTCTATCAAAGACTAGAGACAAACTTAAATCTATCACTAGTAGACTGAAGCCTCTTAGGAATGAAATTTACAATACCATGATATCTTTATATGCATATATCCCTTAGTATAGTGTCCTATCGAGAAGCTGCTCTCCTTCATTTTATTTGGTATAGCTTTCGGGTGAATTATTTTCTTTCTCAGTAATTTCCCCGTTTAGGAACCCTCCTGAGGCATCTTTACTGTATTAACTTCAGCTTTGCTGCATCTTTATCTTTAAATAGCTCTTTTAAATTTGCTTAGGCAAATCTGGGGTTTCGTCTGTCTTCAGTGGTATTAAAATAGTATCTGAAGAGGGTGTCACCTGGGTAGAAGACACACCACTAGACGATACTATAAATGAGAGACAGATGGATTGCTGCTCAGAGACAACAAGATTACGGGTAGAAACCTGTTTACCTTTTGCAATACAGCCGCCAAGCTGAACAAGTCATCAGAACAGAACTGAGCTGAATAATGCATATCTCTACCAGTCTCTATTCCTGTCAGCCGGAGACCGTTCCTTACACCAGAATTCCTGTAATTCCCGCTTCAGCACTCTTTTGGAGCCATCTCACCAGACTCTAGAATTGGAAAGCACCTTTGACTTGGGTTTTACTTAAAGCTTCTGCAAGTGCAGGCATGTTGGTGGCCTTTCTTCAGAAGCTGACCTTTTCTTAAGCAACCTGGACGTATCTAATTATTTAGGTGGTGTGGATGAACTCACTGGGGCTGTAAGAATGGTTCAGTCCGTCAGTATCTGTGTGTCACAGATAGGAATCACAAGGAAGGAAGTAAACACTCATGAAACTTGGTATCAGGAGCCACTTGCTTGTATTGGGCTACCACAGCTGAGCAACACCTGATGGAGCAACTTCAGTGGAGGCTGAGCAGCTGAGCTGAGCAATTATCGTTTTATTTTCCTGTTTTTAGAGTTGGTTTGAGCTCTACAACATTGCATATGAATTTCATGCACAGTTTTTCTTTTCAGGTGGAACTATTTTTAAATGGAAGATTTACTGATCAAGTGAGCTCTTTTGTGAGCTATGTCTTGTCAGTCTTGTACACCATGGCAGTCTCTGTGGTCTGGGTGTGCTTCTGTCGTTTCAGCATAAGAGGAAGGGTAAGCAAGTTGTGCATCAGTCTGACAGCTTTTTGAACTGGCCCTTTGCACAGACCTAGCTTGCTGGTCTTGGTGGTGCTAATCTTGGCACAGATGATACTTGGTTTGTGTTCGAGTGATAACACATGATGGTTTGCCTGGGAAGTCTGCCTTCCCAGATGCATGTTTGACTATTAAATGAGGCTTTAGGAAAGTCCAAACCTTCCCTGTGCACATCTGTCTTTCTTGTCAGAAGCTGCCCTTACAAGGGTCTCCAGCAGGCAGGGTTATCTGGTCACGCTGAGGACCTTTTGGAGAAGGAGCACTGTGAGAAGCAGCAAACCTCTCCCAATATATAGTCTGCTGTTACATTAACTGGGGAGGAACATGAGGGAATCTGTGACAATGACAAAATAGAACAGCGTTTTATACCTCTTTGAAGATGGGAGGTCAGGGCTGGGCCTCAGGTACAGGTGGCTCAAGTAGGTGGATCCTAGGCTGTAGAAGAGGGAAAATGCACAGGTTCAGCCTTGACTGAAGTACCTCATTTCAATATACACAATATTAATGAGAGAAAGTCAGCCGTCTGCATAGCATTTTGTGCTGCCTTCCCTCTGACTACACATGTGAGACTCCACAGGGTATGGCATCCAGGGACATACTTCCAGAATTAAATGTAGGGAGATTTGTGTGGAAATACAGCTCGGATCACACAGTGTTGATGTCAAAGATGAGATAGCCTGCAGCCATTGCTCTTGATATGCTCTCTAAGCAATATTCACATTTTGCTTGGGGTGGAAGAGTTCTCCTGGGGACTTGGCACTACAGGGAACATCCTGAGGGCTTCTTAGCTGCGGACATGCTGAGCTCAGGGCCAGAGCTGTGACTTGGAATTAATGTATTTGGGAACACTGGGTGAGTGCTGCTAGTGTTCTCTGTGAGCAGAGGAACTGCTCTGACAGAGGCTAAGCGTATTTGATTCATTTTTCTTCAGGAGAAATAATGCTCATCATGTTAAGCACCTTCACTGCATGCAGTCATATCAGAGCAAGTGCTGCTTAGATTTGCAATATATGAACGCATCTTGGAGCTAAATACCTTCCTCCTCAAAGCCTCCTCCCTCCCCAAAATCCCCCAGTGTCATGTCAGGTTAAGATGAGGTGCTAACACACCACTGGTGTCTGTGGGAAGATCTATAGAGTTCCTCTCTCCATAGTTGCAGATTCTGAGGTCACTGCACTTGTGGGAATCCATGGCAACATCACTGGCTTTCGGTAGAGTGTCTGTGGTAAAATCGAGGGAAGAACCCAACCGTGAGATGTGGTAGCTGGGAACATTTGGAGGGAACAACTGTTTCTAAAAGCTCACAGAAGAAATTTTCCTCCTGATTTTGCACCAAAGCAGACTGATTCTTGGGCTGCTCAAGGCAAAGAAGAAAAGAGGAACTGGGGATGATGAGACAGTCTAACAATTCTTTTGGTGATGTGTTTTCCAAAGTATTATCTAACAAGCATAATTTACTTCTGGCACTTAACCAGTGATGATATCTTAACAAGCAGAAGCTTTTCCTGGCCTTTCATGGGTACTGCTTTCTCCAAGGGCTGTGTGGTGCTGATCATCTAAGACTTGCTTGGCTTCTCGCTTTGGTGACCTCTGCTCAGGCTAATTCCCCTTGGAAGCAAGAGTACAATGGGAGCAGCAGTTTTGATCTAAGGGAAAGAAGACACCCTCCAGGTGTTAGGAGCACATTACATCTCTTCTTTCAGGGTCTGCTTGCTTTACGCTTTGAGAGAGAGGAGATCATGATTGTTCTGCCTGAGAAAGACGTTCTGCCATGCTCCTCACTGCAGTCTTAGGGGTAACATGGTGAGTCTTAGCCCGGAGAGGAAGGCTGGGTGCAGTCTATCCTTTCCCTGTACTGTGGGGCTGTATCGATCCAGGCTCCAAGACGATGCTGTGGCTCCACCATGAGGGCTCAGCTGCATCTGGCTGCATCTCTGTGCCCACTGCCTGGTGTGGGATCATCCCGGGGATGGGTTTTGTTGCAGAGTGCATCTCCAGCTCACATCAGTGTGGTCTTTCTCTCAAAATGAACATTAGGCAGCTATCAAAGTGCCGTTTGTGAGCAAGATTCATGAACTAATTAGTCACTAGGTCCATTAATCAGAAAGACTAGAAATAATTCAACAGAATTCATGCTGTCAGCAAGGATGAGAAGAGCCCTGTCTATGACAGCTTACCTTGCATTTTGATCATTAGGCGATTCAGAGTTTAGCCCATCCATCTTGTTTATCTGCCCTCAGGGGAAAATAATCCCTGCATCCTAGCCATCTCGACAAGTTTGAAATTCATACATATTTTCAGTTCTGTCAGTAAAATATCAAATGGGCACATTTGGATGAGTATTGACACACAACAGTGCGGCTGCTTTCTTTTTTTCCAAAAGTATTGTAAACAAATCCTTCCTTTCTCTGCCTGCTGGACTGAGCGTGGTATCTTGACACCATCGTAGAGTGAAGGGTGGGGTGAATGCATAGGTCACTAAAAAAATAGTTAAACTGAAACATGCTAATCATTCCTAGTAGCCTTTCCAAGGCAAGCCAAAGGCATTCCCTGGAGAAACTCCACCTTCTTGTGTCTTGGGTGAGATTTATTTACATGTGCTTGGGTAAGAGATACATCTTAAAATAATCAGCCAGTGTTTATTTTGGCTTCCCTTGCATCTTTTCCCCACATCAGAAATCCATCCAGAGTCTGTGCAGTAAAATATTTCTTTAACAGATGCATACCACACTGTTGGTATGAAGTAGATTGGTCACTCCGTAAAGCGTACACTAACAAGGCAGTAACAGATGGTCTCAAATCTTGGTATAGAGTTGTTGTGTCTGCTGTTTTTTCATTAAGCATTAATTGCGAGAGCTGGAAATTATGCTTCTCAGTGCACCAAAGCCCGGAGATAGATCTCACTGTGTAACTCAGTTCCAGGGTGTAGAGCTGTGAAGAGAGAGTCTGGCTGGAAACCCAAATTTCTCCCCTTTGCTGTAACGACTGTCTGTCATCTCCACTTTAGGAGTCACTGGTTGGGGCGCAAAGAAATTTCAACGGCAGAAAAAGGAAGGCTCACCAGACTCCCGTGGGATGGAAGCAATTTGGGAGGTAAAATGGATTGCCTTTTGAAAGCGAGGTCGTGGAAGAGGAACGCAGCAGGACAGATGGCTCGTGTGAGGTCATACGGACACGCAGCTGAAACTGAGGAGAGCTGATGTAATGGGGATGCAGACCAGGCCGGGACTATGTGCAGTTATCCTGTGCTTTTTTGTGTTTACCTCTTGAGATGTTGTGTCCCGAATATATTGGTACCCAGTTCCTTGCTGTTCTTTGAAATATTTATGTTCAAATATTCGTTTTATTAACTTTTTTTTTTTTAATCCATAATTTATGTTCTATTTCACATATTATTTACAAAAAAAAAATGCTGTTTTTCCCTCTGGATTTATCAAGTAGGATTAATCAGAGAGGATAGTATATTCATTTCTTAAAGGAATTTCATTGATGAAGAAGGAGGCCATATCATTAATCTGGTAGCCTCAACTTCCATTTAATTGGTGTGATTATAATGTTTCTTTAACATGATTTTTGTTCCTGCCATTTTTATTTAGTTCCTGCCATTATCTTTTTTTTCATGCCAGTCATACTGGTTGATATATTTTCCTTAACCATTTTCCTGTTCAAACTTTGGTGCATCAGATGTTATTCCATATGCTAAGATTGCATATGGAATTTAAGCTCATGCTCTGTGAAATGCAGCTCAGAGGTGGAATCGTGTTTTTCGTGGCTATGTTTGTCCTGTGA
>JAWLRI010000829.1:1947974-1963032 GCA_034781795.1 Crypturellus tataupa
ATCTTCCCAACCCGCCTGGATGCCGCCCTGTGCCCCATGCTCTGGGTGTCCCTGCTGGAGCAGGGGTTGGACTGGATGATCCCTAGAGGTCCCTGCCAACCTCAAACACACTGTGATTCTGTGATTAATCCTGGACATGTTGATATTTCTCCTGCTATGTACTGCCTTTATCAAATACCCAGGCAGTATCACTTTTTGGTAACTTACTGCAGCATTTTTACAGTTTAGATCTGTGTTGAAGCTATGGCAGCTTCGTCCAGGTTCATTTTGGGGTGGTGGAAGAACAACTGAAAAACTTTTGACAAATGTCAGAATGTGCTCATGTCAGCTTCAAAATGGAAGAAAAATTGTTTTGACTTTTTCTTTCATATTATATATTATAAAGTAAAATAAAAGAAAAAATAGTTAAAAATTAATTTCAGACTAGCACAAGCCAGTGGTGTTTTGACTGTAAACTCTATTTTTTTTCCAGGTGAAAGGTTTCATACGTGTGTAAGAAGATAGTGTTTCTTTTTGGATTCTGGTTACCAGTCTCATTATGCCTTTACTCTATACTGTACATTTTGCTATCATTTATTCCTTATAATGCACAATAATATTTAGAAGTTTCCAAAGCACTTTCCATTTTTGTCCTTTTTTCTCCCCTCTTTTTTTCAAAACCTCTCTATAAAGTGTGGAATAGGTCAAGCTTGGAAGGGTGTCATATTTTGAGCTTTAAGCAGTGATATTTGATTAGTTTAGAGCTGTCAGAGTGCAAACTGTCCAAACCAACATGGTGACTGAGCTTTCCCAACGATATTGTAAAATTGCATCCGTTCCCACAGGTGCATAGCTCAGACCTTGTTGATGATGAATAGAAAAATTCTGCTGCTGCTGCTTCTGTTACAGTAAATTAGCAAGAGAAAGGTAAACTGTTAAGTAAAGAGAGAAAGAGAAGATGATTTGTGAGATGGGGAGAATGGGAGATAGTGGAGGAAGGCCATGTGGAAGGAGAAAACAGCCACAAATGGTTTGAAAAACATGTTTCACTTAGAACTGCTTTTCACAGTGGAAGGATATTTGGCATCATTTATAGCAGAATGTTTGTTATTGTTCTTGTTGTTTGTTTGTTTTTTTAATTCCAAGAGCCGTCAGTCCTCCCGTCTAGGTGCAATCATCAGTTGCTACTGCACATTTTGCCCATCCCTATTCGTTCATCCATTAATGCTTTCTCACAAAGTGCACAAAGGCATATAAGCCAGTGGCTAATGCACATTCTCTTGGTTGCACTGCTGTGGTCTTTCATCCCTTCTTTTGAAAGCAAATGGTCTCCTACCTGCCTGAAGCATAAGTCTGCATTGAAGTCAATGGATGAAGACTTGTATTCAGTTCCCAGGCCTGCCACAGACGTTCTGGATGCCCTTGGGTGTCTCGCTTACAGCCTGTGTGTCCTCAGCTGTTCAAAAGAGGATGATAATATTTCCTTTGTCTACTTACCTTGCAAACCTTGCGTGGGCTGTCGTTAAGAACTGTGACCTTTATGTAGCTGTAAAATGTTACTATCCTGTGTACAATATTGTGAATAACATTAAAAGAAAAATTTTGGGGGAGAAACATGGGTTTCCCTTTAGGATTAGGGCTGACCAATTCCCAAAGAAAAGAAAAGCATGAATTTATCTGATTTCTCATCAAAGATGTTTTACTCAGTTTAAAACAGGAAAATTTTTTGAAATGAATAGAAATTTGTAAAGATGACCAAATAACCAGCATATTCAGTAGCGGCAGTTGGTCCAGAATCTCATTTGACTTTCAAGGTTGAAAGCGATGACCTTCAGCTTATTCATGGAAAATTTTAGAGCAGTCTCCATAGTTTTCTAACTGCAAAGCATACCAAACGTTATTCAAAGCTGTTAAGGAGATGAACGGTGGTGTTTCGGGACCATATTTCTCTCCTATCATCTGGCATAATGGTTTTCTTTTTGCCATTTAAGAT
The DNA here is from genome assembly GCA_034781795.1 of Crypturellus tataupa. NCBI lineage: Eukaryota > Metazoa > Chordata > Aves > Tinamiformes > Tinamidae > Crypturellus > Crypturellus tataupa. Next base: position 1,949,947 of record JAWLRI010000829.1, read on the forward strand.
TAAAACACATATGGAACTTGCTTTAATTTGTCACTTTCATTTTCTGAGTTGCTGAGCTCCAGCTTCAGCTGGGATGTCACATTAATTCTGTTTAAAACTTGGGGAGCAAGCAGGTTGATTTGAGTTAACTGTGTACTGTATAATGATTCTGAGCTTAGGCAGTGTTATCTCCAGCAAATGTCTTTGCTACAATAGTCATCTGTGTGGAGCCCTGGAGCAATTCTTGGCTTTCTTACTTGTATCACTTCACTATCAAAGCTGAAATGATTAATATTCACAGAAAAAAATAGATTTTCCCACAGCAAATCTTCCTTTCTATTTCTATTTGGTGAGAACCAAGGCTTCTGCATACATTATTTGGGTCTGCTGGAACCAGTCTGAGGATGGAGGATGTGTATCTGTGAAAGTCTACAAATACATCACTGCCTGTGCATGGTAATCAGAAAGGAAAATCGCAAACATGTTCAGATTCCTCACCTTTTATTTTCTGAGACCAAAGTCCTGAGCTTCTTTTGGGCTTGATTCCACTGTTAGCTATGATAATACAAATCAAGACTTGCATATTGGGATGGACTGGCTTTATCCTGTGACAGAGGCGCAGGTGAAAATGGAATTACCTCCTTTTGGAGATAATTCCTCCTTTTTGGAATCACCTCCTTCTAAAATAAGGCCAGCCTACAGTGACCACACAAATATACATCTGGAAATGCATAAGATACCCATTATTAAAAACTAAAAAGAAAAGAAAGAAAACACACAGGCAAACCTTGGCTCAAGTGCCTGTGCTGATTTATAAAGGCACTTCTCAGCTTGGAGGAGCTTCGGGTTGTTCTGGAGTCCACTGAAATCAGTAATCCTTGCATTCATCAGGAAGGCTTCAGAGGATGTTGCAAAAGTCAGAGCTTAAATGGAGAAAAATGTTTGGCTGAGGCTCTTTTGAATCCTCTGTTGTGGAAAAGGTGGTTGGTCATACATTTAATCAGGGCAAGCTTTACCTTGCGAAAGCAAATATCCTCTTGGATATGGAGAGCACCTATGTTTTCCACTCATTTCAGCCTAAAGGTTAATTATATTAAGAAAAAATAAGTGTATGTACATACATGCCTCAAAATAGCCATACAGATGTATGTTTTTGCTTGATTTTATCTGATTTCAGTTAATCATTAACTGTTGAATGCGTAAATATTAATTCTCGTGTTTCCATAAAGCACCTTGAGAAGCCGCCTCGTGTTAGAGTGTAAAAGTTTCAGCTGATACAATTCTACAAACTGGGAAAGGGCTGTCATGAAGGATGTCCAGGGCTTAGCGCATGGTGGGGCTCACGCTGCTGGCCTGCTGCTTGCAGAGATGCCAACGAATAGAGGAGCCAGCAACGCTTTGCACAAGCAGGACACTTGGAGGACCCAGCTTTGAACCTGGCCCTGGCAAACCGCAGAAGTGAGACTTGCCGGCCGACGTGCCGAATACGGCTCCTGTCAGAAAGGCAGGAAGAGGGAAGAGGTGGTCAGAGGTAGCGTGCGTGGACATGCAATCCAGGCTGCATAGAGACAAAGCCGGGTCAGAGCTGCCGGTGGAGATGCGAACACTGGCCGAGATAGAAAGTCTTCAACGTGAGTAATATATTGAGAGTAAACGCAGAACATGAGAAGATTGTGTATGTGAACTTCCTCCTACCTTGACTATTCCTTTGTTGTTCATGTTGCTTGCCCCATGAAGAAGGTCCGTGCAGGAGACAGGGACCTGCAGAGGGACTGGAGAACCTGGGTTTGAGGATTATCTATGGGAGCCATCACTGTCAGTCCTTGTCTCAAAGAAGAGCAGGTAGAAACTGCAGAATAGTATCTATCTGAACTGCCAGCTAGATTTTCAGGAAGTGTTTCTTTCCTTTAGTGACTCATCAGGAGGTGAAATCCCTTTGTGTCCACGTTGGGACATCAGAAGAGGTCTCCTCTGATACAGCTGCCCATCAAACTGATGTTTGTTTTGCGTGAGGATTGTCTCCAAGCCCACAGAGTTGTTGCTAGATTACTGTGCTGATACTAAAAGTCACCTTGGGTTTCAAAGCTTCCCACCCATACCTCGAGCTTGGTATGTGACACAAACTGGTTTAACTGAGACAAATAAAAATAAGGAACCATCATCCACTGATGCTAGTAATTTTCGTAGCAGCAGTATAAAGAGAAGCTGCATGATTTTGACCCTCTCTGTCAGTCAGCCAGCAAATAATCCAAGCAGAAAATACAGGCAGTGATAAATCAATGAAACTTGTGATCAATAAAAAGAGCATTCTGTGTGGGATGCAGCACATTTTCTGGAGCTCTAGAAAGACAACGTCAAGGATGCAATCCAAAGCATCACTAGGTCCGGTGGAAAAGGCAGACAGAGTGCTGGGGTATATCACTTCCAGGGATAAAATACAAACTGAGAAGCACTGCTTTGCACCTCATCAAGGATTTTATGTTCAGATCACTCTTCAGTGAGCAGAAACAACATGTGTGCCTTGCAGAAGACACAAATCAGGAGAATCAAAATCGTTCAGGAGCATTTCTTTCAAGAAAGAGGCTAATGTGGTTGTGCAGAGAGCTGTATCAGGAAATGCTAAGTAAAAAAGCGAGACAATGCAGGAAGGGAGCAGAAATATGTGAGCAGGGCAAACCAGCCTCACCACTGGGAAAGAGCAGGGAGCTCACATTGCCATCCTCATTCCAGAAGGACCTGTATGCTGAGAAGCAAGCTGTGGCACATCCCCTTGAAGCCATTAAACCTATACACAGCATGGGAAGGCTGTAATTTGGCTTTTGATGTTGTGAAGTGCCAAATCACTCTGCTCTGAGAGTGGTGGGGTGAAAACCAGCTGGCCCGTTGTAAAGTGAGGTCATCAAGCCATCTAGCAATGTGCAAGAATGTGCATTTCCAGAAGGTCTGGAGATGTGAGCATGGGACCTGGAGCTGTGATGCAACTGCTGCAAAGAGATCTGCGGCCTTTTCCTGTATTGCACATCTCTAGTATGTCTGTAAGAGAGTGATGCCCTGAGAATACTAAGGAACCGATTCTCTTCTTCGCTAAGGAACTTTCCTATGGCTTTGGCAGCGTAATTGTTATTTGTTTGCTCTCTGAAGACATTTTTCACTTTGAAAGGGTGGAGAAGAAATGAGCTTTTACATCAGAAACTGTTTGGGTCTATAACTTCTTTTTGGTGTTTTTTCTGTGGCATAAAAGCAAATGTAATGGACTTTCCAAGGAAGTAATTACCTGGCGTATATCTTTAAAGCCTTTATTGATATTTAAGCATGTAGCTAAAGAAAATACAGTGACAAAGTATTAATCTATTATATTTTTGCATCAATATGAAACAGCAGTTAATACCACTCTTAGAAAAATTTCATAACTGTGATTTGCTAAACCCACAGTGTTGGGGGGCAAAAACTGGAGGGGGGAGTCGTCCTGATATAGCTAGGACTGCTGTTTAGCCATTCATTTCTTTTGATAATGGTGCTTGATCAAAAACCTTTTATTTTCATTCATTATGACAATATTTTACTCCCCCTCATTTTAACTTAACAATTCAATTTTTTAAGTCCAGGGAACAGCAACTGTGCTCCCCAAGTAATTCCTGCACAGAAATGAAATCTAGCAGGCTGGTAGGATTATAAATAGTGTGTGATCTGCAGCAGTGCTTCCCTGTTTTGTCGTTTGGGCTGGCTGCTGATGTCGTTCTTCCTTCTCATATTCCTTTTCCCCTAATTGAGGCCTCCATGCTCTCCCACCTCTCTGCTGCTGTCTTCTTCCCGTAATACAAGTCATCCACCCTTAATGCACTTACTCTTGTTGAAGCAGGTCCAGGAATAGCTTCCAGATGCGGTCATAGATGTCCATTTCATTATTACTGGTGAAGGGAATTCACTTAAACACAGTTGCACCAAGAACTATGCCTGATCTACATTTGCTCCTCTAATTCTATGATCTCTTTGGCCAGTAGTTTAGTTCAGAAAATCCAGCTTTTTCCACATTCATGGCAATTTTTTGAAAGTGAGTAGATGTATTTCCAGACAACCAAACCTCAGTGTTTTTAACAAGGTTATCCTCTAAATATGGAATAACTATCCCAATAAAAAGATCTTAAAGGAGATGCTAAAAATGTTCTCGCTAATATAGTTCTTGATGTTTCCAAGAGGTGGTAGATACATCCAACAGGCTATCTGGGAGGAATGGGAGAAGGATAGGGGAAATCTTTGGTTCATAAAAGCAAGTTTGGATAGATGTCCAGCCTAAAAAGAATTTGGGCACATACTGTTTTCCCTGTGGACCTAACTCTCATGCATTAGCTCTGTCAAAGCCTTTCCTCCTTGTCCTGATTCCACTCCCTGTATTTACTGAAGACACCCAACGGAGTAGAGCCCGAGGAAAGGAGGATGGAGAAATCATCCCAGATTGCTCCTACAGATCAAGAATGACAGAAGATGGAAGAAGTTCTGTCAGATGAGTGGAAGAAAACGATTCGGAAAACACCTCAAGTCATAAGGAACCAAAGAGAAAGTGATGTGAGAAATGAGGAGAGGGTGAAAATCTGTGTCAGCTCTGGTGACAAGATTTAGAGACTCCCTTTCTGAACGGTACTGAAGCACGGGTCTATCTCAAGACTATGCTCTAGAGGCAAAGTGAAAAGACATGGGGAGGAGGAGGAAGGGTTTGGTGAACAGTGACACCTGAAGAGCCAATTTCCATGGGATGTTTCCATGGCTGGTGCTGGTGGCACCAAGGCAGCCTACAGCCTGAGCATGAGCTGGGAGTGACAGCTACAGTTGAGCTTGGTTTTCGCAAGTCAATCACACTGGTTACAATAATAATAATAATAATAAAAGGTAAAAAAAAAAATCTATTTTCTTATAGCTTTGGAAACCTGGTAGTGTTGTTCTATCCAGTGGTGTTACCCATCCTGAGGAGTCCCCTGCTTCTCTGTCTGTGTTATCTGGCCTTTCTTCCACATGCAGTTTCTGGGATGATGGGCTGAGAGTTTCAGGTGGGTTTCATTGACCTGTGTTCTTCAGAACAGATTGCTCTTGCACTGGGTTGTGGTTTATGGTTTTACTTATTAGCATAAATCTGATGTGGGTAGAGGAGGGCTTTAAACTAGAGCAATAGACCTAACATCATCCATTCCCATTTTTCTTCTCACTTCTCTCACTTTTAATGTTACATGCCCCCATGTTTGACTTTTCTTTGTCTGCAAAAACATATAGTGGTTCAAGCCTGTAAAGACCTAGTCTTTCACAGGGTAAAAGCACTTTAGAAACTCTTGATTACTGATGCCCCAGAATTTACTTGAAGAGTCCTCATTTCACAGTTATGGGATGACTCATCTTTCCCTCCGATAAATGGATGTTTTCTTCTCTTCCTGCACCACAAGTGTTTTTATGCTTTTCTAGGGCTTGTTTAGTTTAAATAGATAATTGCAGCTCTAGATATTCAAATATCTCTAACTCTATTTTTGAGCATGGTAAAATATGTCATCTCAGTGGGATAGGATAGCTTGAAGTACCTCACGGCTCTGTCGTATGGCAACTTTGCAATTGTTTAGAATTTGCTCCCTTTTAGTTTCACTCATTTTCCTCTTGCTCTTATGTCCTGAGAAAAACTGACTAGAAGTGCCTGTTCTGTTTCCGCTGTACTGGATGCATATATCCAAAACTATGTTCATTCATTTATTCATTCATATATTCACCTTTACGTTTAGTTGAGCCTCTAGTCTTTAGTTGAGTCATTTCTGTATCTCTCTCACATTCTTTTCAGTCTCCTTTCACGAGCTGCCTATTTGCTGTGGTCATGGCCAATCCATTTTTTGTTTGGATATCTCGAGGATGTGTGTCTGAGATGGGCAGCACATTTGACATTAGGATATACAGTTCCTTTCCATCCTGTCCTTTCCTCTTGTTTAGTTCTGGAGCATCTACAGAGCCTGCCAGTGAATGAACATATCTTCTACAGCTCCCATGAAGATGTTTGCAGGTCAGCTCTTATCTTTGGCACATACCGAAGGACCAAGAAAATCCAGCAGAGCCCGGTGGGGTTGGTTTGCCTTCTGAGGGTGCATCATCACCTCCGTGGCCCAGGCTGAGCCCGTGCAGCAGCACGGAGCAAACAGCGCTGTGCGAATAACGCTCTGTTTTGCTCTCTCGCTCAGTCTGAAGCTGTGCCTGCCTGTGGAAAGCAAAATGCAGGGAAATATCAGCGAACCTTTTGGTGCCACATGTTCCTCCGAGGCTGGGGACTGCTGGAGGCAGTTCTGTGTAGCTGGGGTTGAGCTGTCCTTTTAAAATCTGCCTTCAGTATGCCTTGCCTTGCTCTCCTCAGCTGTGGCATCCTCTGCTGAAAGCCCCTGAGGCTCCACTGAGCTTGATGGACAATTCCTTTTCTTTCTTCCCCTTTGTCCTCTCTCACAAAGAGAAACTGCTTCTCTTCCATGAGGACAGAGTGGGGAGGGAGGGGGACCAAAAGGAGATTTTATTTTCCTGGGCCTGGGAAGTCTGCACCTCCACACTTCCAGCTCGGTCCTACCGCAGAGCTGGATTGTTGTTGGTATGGCAACGCATCCCTGCACCAATCAAACTATAGAAGGTGAGGGAAAATAATTATTCATTTCTATTTAACTAGTAGAAAACAAAGTCACAGAGGTTAAGATTTTTCATTGCAGTTTAGGCATGGAAAAGTCCTGGTAGTGTTTTCTTTAAGGTATCCACAATACCTAGCTCCCTCTGAAACCAAGGTACCACCAACAATGATGTGAATCCCTAGGTCACTTTGACAAATGTACCTCACAGAAAAATAAACCTGTGGTTTGAAACGCCTTTTGACATTGTTCTTGCTCAATAGCCATTAAAGGTACTGTCCCAGATGAGCTGACCGAGGTCAGAGAGGTTGCCAGTACAGAGATGGGACTGAGCCACACATGAATTCTGAGTTGAGTACCTTTGGATGCTTTCCTCTCTGAACTCTCTCTCTCTCTCTGTTTTTTTTTTTTTTTTTTTTTTTTTAATAAAGCAAAATCCAGTTTCTTGGACTGGGCTTTTCTTTGCTTTAGGGTGGACAATTTGGGTGCTTTGAAAGATCAGAAGTGATTGGAAAAAAATCTGCAGGTGAATAAAATTGGCTAAATTTGCGATGCCTTTTGTGGAAACGCAGAAGCCAACATGCCTGTCCTGAGTGTCGCGACTTTGCATGCCCAATGGTTTATCTATGTACGTGTGCTTTGAAAAAGAATTCCATATGCAGGAGCCTTTGCCTTGACCTGAACTTAGCAGAGGGGCATCTTAAGGCATTGTCACATCTCAGGAATGTGGCCTGGCTTTGCATCATTTATAGAGTATGCATTATTCTGGGGTAATGTGAAAGTAAGCCTTTGATCTCATTCCATTGCACCAAGCGAAATAGATGTAACTGTTGAATTCCCTCCTCTTTTATCATTCCTCAGTCAATAATACTACAGCCTACCGGTCCTCCATCCCCCTCCTCCTTTGTGCAGCTTCTGGGCCAGTGTTGCTTTCCTTCTGTTTTTCAATCGTGCCGCATTCCTTGTGCTTTAAAAACAGTTTTGTACAGGAAAAAGGAAAATACATTTCATAATGCAAATATGCCCCGCTCAGCACTTTCAGTTATCTTATTTATACGCTGCAGTACGGCTTTCTGTGACACAGTGATTATCATTTCCCAGAGCTATCATCATTTTAAAGCTACCTCTGAATTGTGCTCCAGCAGATGGTACAACCCTATGAGTACTGCATGAAAGCCTAGGAGGGAGGGGACAGGGCAAGCAGCACATACACACAAAACACGATGTTGCTCCAACAGCCGAGAAACCTCTAACTTGCATTGTTTCTCTCAGTGTTCAATTTCAGGATGTGTTGTTGAGTACTGTCAGGCTGTTAACCACCAGGGAAATCAAGGTGGTTTTTTTTCTTGTTTTTTTTTTTTTTGGGTCTGTCTACCCAACTGATTTTTTTTTTCCTGCATAACAACTGAGCTGATTAATTCCAAGATAGAATACCAAATAAGTAAGACTCATTCATTATATGCAGTATTCTAATAGATTTCACTGTGATCTAAACTTGGATTGAATACTAACCCATTGATTGCTATTCAGTTGTTTAAGCAGCTGTGCTACTAAACTGAGCAATTGTACTGTGTCATCCTTTCCTTTCTTCCTTCAGTTCCTACCTCCCTTTCTCCACTCCTGAAATGGCTCTCCCCTCGTCTATACCTTTTCCCTTTGGTGGGCTGTGTCCTTTGTGACTGACTAGCAAGCACACAATGGATATGGTAGATGGCCAGCTAAAGTCAAGAAAGATATGTTATCCTCACGTAATTGGGTAAAATTCCCATGAGTATTTCACCAAGCAGAGGCGGTTGTTATCATTTTTGTTAAGATGATAATAAAGAAGGGTGATTTACTGCTTCAGTTGTTTTAAAGGTGTCATCCGAACTGCAGTGCCGTTAAATAGATCTGGACAAAGCCTAACAAAATAGTACACATCTGTATCTGTTGCCAGGAGCTAAAGAGAGAAGATGCTTGATTATTTGCAAAATCTTGCGCTTTTTGGTGACTCACAGTGAAGCTGTGGATGCTTAACCCAGTGCGAATTAAGTTCCTTTAGGCCTGGATTCAACAGTGTTCATAAGCATATATATATGTATACATATGTATATTTACTTAAGTAATTGTCTAAGTATATTTATTTTTATATGTTTGTATTTCTGTGCAAACATTTAAGCATTTTTACAGATATTTAAGCATCTTAACATCAGTAGTAAATCATCTACACTTGCTTTTAAAGTTAGATGTGCACTCAAAGCATCCCGTAGAATGTGTAGGTATTTGAGACACCTAAGCCTGGATTAGAGGTCTATCTTTAGGCTGTTAGGTTGACACCTCCTGGCTTTTACTACCACTGATAATCTAACCTGAAATTACACTTGAGAAGAACACTAGGTAAAATCCTAAATCATTCACTTCTTCGTCTCCTATGCCTGCAGCATTTTAATAATTCTACAGATCCACCTCTTTCTATACAACTTATAAAAAAGGTTATTTGTACAGATGGCTTCCTGAAGTCCGGAGCTAGAACTGGCGTAATAATATGAGAGGAATCCTCATTAAAAAAAAAAAAAAAAAAAAAGGCTTGGTAGCAGGCCTTTTATTACACTTTGCGATTTGAATTGCGTTGAGTTTGTTATAAATTCTGCTGACACTTCTGCACAGAGCCAGACTAGGGCTGTGTTGTGGTGCTAGGAAAAAAATCAGATCTCTTTCATATCCACTACTTGGATGCCAAAAATGGTTAGTGCCAATGGCCATTCTTGCTTTAACTTGTTACGGGGAGGAAATAGCTGCAGGGAGAATTAGAGTAGAGGGAAAAATAGGCAGCTGGCTTATGGGTTAACTGTGAGATTCCTGCTAGCAAAGAATTTCTTTCTTCTCTCTCTGTATTGAAGCCCATGGATGATAAAGCTGAAGTTCTACATCATAAATTCCCATTTGGACAGCCAGTTTTGAGAACCTACATCCACTATCCTTATCATTTTGAAGTTTAAGTCACAATCAGTAATGAAATCTGCTTGCTTTTCACACACTGAAATTAGCTTTGATTCTTTGCCTGAAACATATGTTTAAAAGGCAACATGCACATACTGTGCACTGACCCTATCAAAGCAATAAATACCATTGAAGTCATTTTCCAAAGCTGCCTACAGCATTAGTTTATTTTTAATATGGACCTTCTGAAGGTGTGGCATAGGAAATACCTATGGGAGCTGTTTCTGTATGGGGTGAAACCCTACTTTGTCCTGCTGAAGAAAAAAGTAAGAGGAGATGCTAATTTCCCTTTGTTATTGTGAAATATGACATTTAATTTGTTGGATTTAGTTCCTTCCTTTACTCAGGAAGATGGAATTCTGTTTGGGTGAGAAAAAAGCTGTTTTGATACCTAGCAGGATTTTAAATAAGGGACGAGGGATACCATCATCAGGAAGAACGGAGTTTAGTCTACAACAGTTTTCCTGATTATGATAACTGTTTTAGCCTTTTTACTTTTTTTTATTTTTGATATTTGTCCTGCAGTGTTACCTGGAAAATCCTTCTCAAGCTAGAACTTCATAGAATGAGGAGCATATGGACACAACATACCTGAGGACACATACCAGAAGACCACTTTCATAGAAAATCCAGAATGATTGGGACAGAAGACAGCTGTGCACCCTAATGCAAACATAGGCCACAATGTACTGAGATTAGGTGATTATTCCAGGGTCACAGAGGAATTTGATAGAATAGCTGGTAAGTGTGTAAGGCCCCAGGTCCATCCACTGCATTAAAGTTACTAGACCTGCCTCGCTTTTTGTTGGGCCAAAGTTACTGCTGGCTCAAGGAAAGCATATGCCTAAGTGCATGAATTTCCTCTCCTTTGGATTCCAAGCAACATGAACACATTTTGGATTTAACAAAGATCAGTCCACTGGTAAAGTTGTTTTTGACACTTATGACCACAAATAGAATGACCATGAGGTCCGACTCCTCCACCACCATTCCTTGATCCCATCAGCACCAGCTTTACCAGAATGACCCCATCTGAAGCATGAATGGACCCATTCATTTCCCATTCTGTTTGACTCAGGATTCTAGGATCAGCCTATTGAGATATAGCTTGCTTTCTCCTGTAGCAGAATGGTTATATTGAAAACTGAGCTAAAAATGTGTTCTCTTAGCCATGAAAGGTTAATTTTATGTTTGGACACATTTGTAGAGCGTCTCTGTTGCCTATTGTGCTTCTAAATATCTTTTTATGCCATATAATGAGTTTGAAATCTATCCTCTTGCAGGGTATGTTTTTTTGTGTAGGAAACAGAGAAGCATGCGGGAGAAGTGTACAGTTTTAGGTATACACTTTGATTCAGTTTCTTGCATTTCATTATGACCAAGACAAAAACTACTCAGGTCTCATGCTGAAGGCGTTTTCAGAAAGCAGTGGTTTCATTTTAAATGGGTCCCCAGAGAAGATGATCTCAGGCAGGGAAGCACATGCAGCCTTTCCAGAGAGATAGAAATAACCATTGCAATTTCTACCATGCTTTTTATAACACTGTAAATATTATATTGTAAGATAGGGATCACGTTCTTTTGCCATCATAAGAAATCTGGCCACCAGTATGGTGAAACAGGAATCTGACATTGGAATTTGGTTATAACTTTGACTAGAAGTTCTCTAGTTTTCTTACCTCTAAAAGAAGCAGATGCTCGTGTGTATGAAAAGCTTTAGTGACTTTTGCCCTGTTAATGGTTATCAGGAAGCTGGGAAACGGAGATAAAATCCATCAGAAGTGTGAATCTGAGACCAGCTTGTGAGCTCCGTATTCATGTGCCAGCGGCAACGGACTTACCACTGTGGCACCGCTGAACTTGTGGGACCACAGAACTTTTGGGGACTGTGGAAGGATTCACCCACCTCTTTATCTGTGTGAGGGACCAGCCCCTCGGGTTGACTCAGCACTTAGTTGCCGCTGGATGCTGTGACCGTTGCGCGTGAGCAGCTTTGGTGCAAAGCTGACGGCACGTCCGTGCAGAGCGATGCTGCCAGCTGTGCAGCAGGGTCATCGCTGTCTTGTCCTCAATGAAGGAATGCCCACAGAGACTTCTCTCTTTTATTAATGCCTTTCTAAAGCAGGTGTATGGCTCCGATGCACGGAGAGCTGGCGGAGGTTCTGGGCATCACCCAGGTAGGTAACCATCAACCACAGCATCACAAGAGCTGACGATGGCTTCGTGTTGCGGTCGAGCCGTCACGTGGGCACCCCGCAGCGAAGGACCCGCTCCCGCACGCTGCCGTTCGCGGTGGCCGTGCCCAGTGCGGCAGCAGGTGCGCCAGCACCTGCTTGAAAACGCTTGTGCTTTGCTGAATGTCTATGAGACTTCAGAAGATTTCCCCTAAAAAGTTAATTTTTGGCAATAGAGGACCATTTACAAAAATATTTCGGAAAAGGACCGATGTGTGGAAAGCTTCTGCTCTTCAGGAAGTTCTTTTTTTTCTTTTTTTCATTTTTTTTTTAATAATAGCTAACTGAAAACTAAATTATTTTTCTTTCTTAGAAATCAAGGACATGCTAAAGTAAAGCTTTTTAGAAAATTCAATGCCAATATTCAACAGTTAAAATATATGGAAAAAAAAATAGGAGAAAATGTCAATTTCACAGCCAGCAAAATAGAAATAGCTCCGTTTTCTTTAAGGGAAACTTTCTGTTAACTAATTCTCGGTTCCCACATGAACAGGTACAAAATATGAGTCTTTCTGTTTGTTTGCTTTGTTGCAGCTGAGTTTATGAGTAATAACCTCCTTAAGAGTTAGATTTTCTTATGATAAGCTAGAAGGCTTGATACCCTGTTGCAAATTATCTTGATTGCGCAATTTACAGGGATGCTGTTTGATGTATTGTTAAGCAGTAGCAGTTACCAGGTTAATGGTGGAGTTTTCTTTCTTCCTGCAGTTTTTTCTCTTTCTAACGTCCATAATCAGAGTGCTGCTCCGCACTTCAGGACAGGTCCCACACTGAACACACATAGTGTATCAAAACCAGCTCTCTCAGAAATTGTTTTATCCCGGGACGTCAATCCTGCCAATCCTAAACTTAATAAATGGTTCCTTCCATTTCCTCTTTCCATCATCCCACTGCAACAGGCAAAAGATTTTTTAGATCTTCGTCCATCCTGTCGCTTAGGTATGCACCGTCTGTGAAAACTGAGTCAGTGGAGGATGGTGGTTCCTGCTGAAGTCCATGCCCAAGACCCATGGGTTCCCTCCTGGCTTCTCCAGCAGAGCTGCAATTTGAACTCTCCCCGTTTTGGTTTCCAATCCCCTGGATTGCAACTGTTTCTTAGGAGAAATCCTATAACTTAAGCAGAAGGGGAAAGGAAGCATATTCCAACAAAATGAAAATTTTCAAGTAGATAATTTAAAAAAAAAAAAAAAAGGAGGGGAGAAAATCCCAACAAACCATGGCTGGGCTGTCTTGTTTCTCCTTTGTCAGGATCGCAGGTTCGAAAG
>JAWLRI010000829.1:1971021-1988353 GCA_034781795.1 Crypturellus tataupa
CCCGTGTACATGGTATCCTCCTCTCTCCCCCCCTCTCCCCCATTATCCCTCTTTCTTTTCCTCCCTAAAGAAGAAGGCATATTAAAATTTCCTTGCTGTTCTGCCCGAGCAGTTAATGAGGTTCTAGATAGCATAATGAATATGCAGTGCTATTGATTCTGTGTGTGTGCATGTGTGTGCGCCCGCATGTCTTTAATCACAGCTGGAATGCAAAATCAGGCTCCACCTTTCAACTCTATCTCCATCATGCTGAGAGAGTGAGAGAGAGCGAGACTGAGACTGCTAGACAGCTCGAAAGAGATTGCAGCTCAGATGTCCTGGAAAACAGCAAATCCCTCAGACCTGGCAGATTCCGTTACCATGAGAACTGCAGATATTTCCATTGTGATGGCTTGCTCTAGCAGCCATCTGTTACACCCATTTGATTAGGAAGTACAGTTCAGCTTGTATGGGATTTTCACTGCACCTTATCCCATGGCAGTGTACAGAAACTCTCCCTCTTTTTATATGCTAAACTCAATGTTTTTAAAGTGCTGTAATTTACTGAGGCTGGAGGCATTTAATGAAACGCTCGGAGAAGGTCACTGAGGGACAGTATCTCTGAGAAGAAAGAACCGTGTGAGATATATGAAAGGGATTAGTGTCCAGTATATAAATAAGATCAACCCCAAAATTAACTATATTTAGTAATGCCTCATCCTTGCCAGGGAGAGGATCTTGATATACAGACCTCACGAAGCCTTAATAAAATTAATAATTGCCTCCTGGTCGTTAATCCTACTTCACATATATTTTTTCATATGCATGCAATAAATGCATGAAGCAAATATACTGCAGGTCCTCTCGAAAAAGGGGAAGTGATGACTCTCCCAAAATGCCCAAAGTGGTGCAGCGACTGCACTATGTAACGATTAAATCAGTACTAAAAGTTTTATGGTTCTATTAGACTTTTCCTAGACACAGAGCAACCCTAAACTTTCTCGAAGGCTTGATGTAATTCACTGATTAAACCAATTGTTTGGACTAGTTGCATCCCTTGATGTAAATTTGTGGCAAAGGAAACGGCGATGGCACATCAAACGGGTATAAAAACAAAGGAGCCCCCTTCAATTAAAACTCTCCAGACATTCTTCATAAACGGCTGGCATTCCGGATTCAGAGCAATCTTATGCGTGGGGTAGTTGCCTGGAGTATCTTAAAATGAGTGAAAGTCTTGTAAACTCAGCGAAGCTAATTAAATGCTCGCACACTGAAATGAATTTCTGATTGCTGCTAAGGAGGCATTGAGGTCAGCTCCTCTTTTCATTGCCCACACTTTATGGCCAATGCCAGATACTAAATAAATCAGATCCTCAGAATCAGAGGCTCTGTGTTTTTGTTCTTCTTCTCCCACCCGGCTGAACATAATTCCTTATCCGTCTTCATCTCGGCATGAAAAGTTTTCTATTGTTTTTCCTCACATAGCACCAGATTACCATGGAGAAGACTATGATATCATAAGAAATGAATGAGCATGTTTCTCACCATGGGTGAAATATACATTCCAGACCTAATAAAGTCAGAAATCATGTAATGGCCCTGGTAAAATGAGCTGCTTAGTTAGTGCGAATATAAACGGTCCTTCTTAAAGGCTCTCCTTCAACTAAGCAAGTTCTTAAGTACTTTATTGAGTACAGAGAGGTATAAGATCATGTTTAAGAGCCTATCTGAATTGCAACTGTTGTTAAACTGCTTTGCAGGATCAGGACCTCCAAAGGGTAAAAAATATATACGTATATACACATATATATATAAAGTCTTATTTCCATGCCCTCTTATAATAAAAGATTTTCTTGTTGATCACCTTTACAGCAAATAAGAACTTTCACTTCTTGCAGCTTCCCATCTTGCATAATCCTGGAGGCTGAGCTACAGAGAAGAGAGTCCTTTTTTCCCTCTTTTTTTTTCCCCTTTTTCAGACAGGGCACTTGTTTTATGAATGTGGTATCTGCCTTTGACAGGCAGCAGATGTATGGAAGCCCTGAAATCTGAAACAATAAATACCATTCAGAGTCTCACCACTGAACCTTCTTATAGTACTGCCTTTGTTAAATGAAACATTTACAGGAATACCATCCCCCCTCCCCACCCACCTTCAAGGCTAGGATCTGAACCATGTTTTTAAAGTAAAGGTTAAGTACCTGAGGCATGAACAGTTGACATACAAAAGAAACTAAAGTAAATTTATCATTCGTTTGCCAGCTACGAGGTGTGTCGAGGGCTTTTTCTTTCTCTTTGTAATGCATGAGAAAACAAACCTGAGAAGTGTATGCAAGGAATATTTCTTTTCTGCACTGGAATGTTAACATTTGCACCTTCTGACTTAATACTGTATATTTCTTTAGAGTCATCAATCTCATGAGAGTCATCTTGCCATCTGTACCAGCATTGCTCCAGGCTTCCATATGAAAGTCCAATCTGGCGGTATAAATACTGGATAATGAAGAGTAGGTGTTAAAGTTTCTGACTGGTTGGAAGATGAGCCTGTGTCTATGAAGGATCTAAATTAATATGTTAAACAAACAAACAGGATCTACGTTAACATGGAAGTTCAACCAGAAATAACTTGTATGTTCGTGTTCATGCCCTCTCTAATTCTCTGTATCTGTATCCTTTATCTTTCTCTACTTAATAGAGTTAATCCAAGACCCAGCAGAAAAATGTTCTCTGACTAGCATGTTACCCTTTGGAAATTACAGACAGGGGCAAGATGTTGGCTTGCTGTAACGTAGGGTTCTTATTTTCTCTCCCTCTCCTTTTGCTCCAGAAAAGCTATAACTACATAGATTAGCAAAACTTTTGCAAGAATGGATGTAAAACAGATTTATCTCAGTGTCAGCTTTATCTGATCCATTCGGTCTTGCAGAGTTTGGATGGTTTCCTTTGTTACAATAACCAGCTTTCAAACATCTATATCCTTAGGGTATTAAATGTCAGCCTCTAGTGTACCGTTCAAGGATAAAAGATTGACAATACTGAAGTACTTTTTTTTTTCTTCTTCTTCTTTTTATTTTTCCTTCTCCAACACTGGCAGAGTCTTTACTCTGCACACCACTGATGACCCCAGAAATGACCCACAGGAACTACTGGCAAAAGGAGTGAAAAGGTATTTCAGCTTACAGGCATTAGAAGCTCTCTTCATTAATAGCCTTTTTGCAGACTTTTCAGATAGATTTCCTGTCATTGTGATGAGGATATATTTGTAACTAGGTCCCTTAAGTAAATGACCAGTGGATAATTAATAGAACTAACTAGGACTTCCCATACAGTATTTTCTTTATTCCTTTTTTTTTTTTTTTTTTTTTTTTTAGGGGAAAAATGTGTCTTCTTGATCATTGTGTATCCTCTATTCTGGATGAACCACCCTTTATCACATATAAACTTTCCTTCTGCTGGTCAAGCTTTCCAGTCCTCACTCAAATAAAACTCTTTGGTGCTCTACTGGATCAATATTTTGTTTTCTGTCACCTGGAATAAAAACTTAGGAAACTGGGTCCAGAGGGCCAAGGACCAGCCATCAGATTCATGGGTCACCCGCTGCGGTTGGTGTAGCTTGTATAGGGCTCAGGAATATTGGAGGTCTGCATGATGCTGTTTACTTTTCTTTGTCCTGCGACTAGGACTGCGTCGCCTCCCTTGCGCTCTGTGCATGCGTGTGGCTATCTTGATCTTATGATTCCAGAGGTCAGGAAAATATGATGTGCTTCTCATCCGCGTTCACTTAATCTTCCCTCTTCCTATCACATTCGCTACATTGCAGATGCATTGCTGGACCTGATCTTTCTGGGGAACGGAAGAGCCATTTCAGCAGGCAGCATTTGGGGGTAAGGCACTTGGAGAAAGAGTTGGTATATTTATATGCAGTGGATATATGCATATTTATATGCCAGCATATACGCTGTTAATATATATATTCAAGGTATGACCCTTACAATGTAATTTTGTTTATTATACAGTTCTCCTTGGTGCTCCCATTCTGTATGTCCCCATTCTCCAAATCAGTCACACCAATGGAAAACTATAGTGAGGTCGAATTAGGCTTATTATTATTTTTCACTCTTAGATCACACTCTTGGCACACTGGTGTCCAGCCCCTTTAATTAAAAGCCCCCCCATAATAGTTCCTGACCTTCACAGCTGGTTTTGAAACAACCTGAAAGGAATGGCTATACTAGTTCTGGTTGATGCTTTTACCCTTTCTCGTTGGTTTTCATACCTTTTCATACCTTAAAGGTTTTTAGGAAGTACTCACTCATTTTCCTACCAATTTCTCAGTTTCTCAGTGAACATTCATATTTTTCTTCACTAACCAAAGAGGTTAAATTTCTACCCTAGTTGTCAGGCAAAGAATGCTGATAATTATTTTTATTAGGCAACTCTCAAATCAAAAGCATGAAGCAGTGAAAAAGTCCCATTCTAATCTTATGAATTAGAATGTTAAAAAAAATTTGCTCCTTCATGCATAGATGTGATTGATCATTAGGTAAAAATCCATAATTTTCTGAGCAAAACAGCACCGTGAAGCAGGTATGGGAAGGGCTTTGAAGTGCTTGCAGAATGCTTTTAAGATTTTTTTCTGCAATTCTTAAATGCACATCCTGCGTGTGTATTTAAATTTCTTTGGTTCTGCGTGGAGTTGAGATGTTCACACATCAGCGGTTTTGAGGAATGAGTGTACTGAGCTGCATCTTTGATTATCTGCTGTCACAAGGTGTATGTGACAAAACAAAGGTCTGCTTTTGGGCAGCCTGGCCAGATAGATGTTTTTGTTTGTCCTCTTGGTGATGGGCATAGAACATGAGCAACACGAACCCTGCCTCTCTTATGCCATTGTAAATCAAGAAATGCTTTGCTGAAATCAGCGGAGATATCCCACTGTTCAAAACAGACTTAGGAGAATCAGGCATTTCAGAGCAGCGTCAGTGTTTCTTTCTGTTTGGCACCTGCAATCTCCTTTGGGGAGGTGACCGAGACAACAAAAGCTAAAAGTTCTCTGAAAAAAATGATAACCTAAGTGTCTAAACATTTGCCTGTGAGTCTGTTATGGGACGCAGTGACGTCCCGTGATCACAGCAGCAGCAGGACAGCATCCAGCATTCCTCCTTGCGCTCGGCCAGCACGGCAGCAGTGGAAGATGTTGTTATTCCTGCTATTTTGCTGTCTGTTCCACCAAGTATCTCCGGAGCAGCCCAAGATATCCGAATCCTATACCTGTGCATGAATTCCTGGTTAGACAGGGACTAATATTTTATGCATCTCCTGCGAGGCAAAAGCAAGAGGGACTGTGGTATATAGTGTACATTTAAGCCCTTCTCTGCCTTTAAGTCTGGAGATCAGTTATTTATGAGAAGCAGACATCTAGGCAATCTTACCCTTTTCTTCTGTGCATAGGCAGTGAAGGTTGCAATATTAATTGCTGCATCAGCCACTTTAAGATTTAATATTTTCTCCCATTCTATAGGCAATGTATCTCTTGCATGATTTCCCACATAGTCTTCACTTTCGCAGTCGTCTGAATGATAAGCAACAATAATGTCTTTGGAAGTGATCCATAAATCATATTCAAATCCACGCATCCAAATGATCCTATTTTTAATCTCTAAACTACTGTAGTGTGTACTTGCTAGTGCAGTTCAGTTGGAAGCATTATGTTCCCCACCCACATATTTCCTTCAAATCCGTGCTACTGCACCCAAAAATAAATAAATAACTCTACCTGGGGCTTGAATAATAACATACAGAAAATCTATGGGCAATGAAGAACTCCCCAAATAAAATAAAACATTAAAATGCACTAGAAATAACAGAATGTTTTATCAGGGTCTATAGAGGGAAGATGAATGGTTTGGTTTTTAGGTCACTGTAACAGAGTTGAAAATATCTAAATTCTCTTCCCTACTTTCTCACAGAATCTCTGAATGACCTTGGACATGTACCCCACACCCAAAACATACCTAAAATTATATAGCTGAGATACAAAGATATATTCACTAAGGAACCCAGATTATGAGCATGCTACCTCCACCTCAACACAACACTCCCCTTTTAAAACTAGAAATGACAGACAAATCCAAAAATTTCAAACCAAGTTAATTGCAGATACAACTCCAAAACTTAGCAATGTGGAGGAATCACTCAACTCATCAATTGGGATCTGGTTGACTTGACCTGACATCTTACCACCAGTTTCTTGTGTTCCAAGAGGTTCCAAATTTAAGAAGTTCTGAAGTAGGAAGGTAAGGGATAACTTGTTTTTAAGGATTTTTTTTGGCTGAATTCCTTCTTGTCAAAGATCATCATAAACCTTGAAGCATGAGGATTTATAGCCTCCTTAGACTAGTTTTCAGGTGGGAAGGGAAGTTGTTTTGGGTTGCATGATGTTTTTAGCCTACTTTGATCTTCCTCTTGCTGATGGATTCAATAGCAGAGGCGAATGACTTGAGTGAAAGGAGTGCTAGCCCTTTAATAATCAAGGAATGCAATGTCACTGTTGAATAAATTGGCATTATAATTTCTGAAGAAGTCCTTGTTTCTGGGAAGCCTAAATGTTCTGGGCTGACTGTCAACTAATATATTTCCTGTGCAGGGTTACTGCTTGGGATCTCCTTCCTTAACCAATTGGAAGGTGGAGGTTTTTTTTTTTTTTTTTTTTTTTTAATAGAAATAAGCCCTCTTCAGCAAATATGCAGGCTCTGTATGAACTCTGATGGCTGAGTGACATCTGGAAACTCTTGCAGGGATCGGGGTTTGGATGCATGCAACTCTTAACAGGGGCTTGGTCTTACCTGGAGTGATCTCAAACTTCTTCAGAAGATGGGTACCTCTTAGGGCAGCCTTGCAATGAACTGTCTGAAGGCGAAAGGGCAGCAGAGTTGATGTCACGCTCTGCTGCAGCACAACTCGTCCAGGTAAGAGAGTCTGTGATCCTTGTTGAGCCTACACCTTGCTGCTCTTTCTCAGGTTGACTTTGGTCAACCCATGGGGCTATGGAGTGGGCAAGAAAGGTCAAGTGGGCAAGGTCTTCCTTATCCATATCCTGTTGTTGGCTGCTCATGAAAGGCCAGTTTGCAAACAGATATGATCTGATCTTCCTTAGTCTTGTGGGTATAAATTGCTTGAGGATACTATGAGTTTTTGCCTGGTACATCACTTGCTGGGGATATCACTACGGAGCTGTTCTGAGGCAAGCAGCTTTGCTTCTTTGGGGTCACCACTGGAACTCGCTTTCCCATCTGAGCCCCCCACGACCTGTCCACTGGGTTTTTTGAAGATGAAAGAGAAGTGGGGCCAAGTTTCACTCAGCCGATGACTTATGTCCCTGTAAAATGCTTATGTCTCTTGTGATCATTTTTAGGGAACACCCATGCCACTCCTCCCAATATTTACACTCACAAGCTCGAGTTCCTGCACGACCATTTTCCTACTGATGGATATGAAGGGAGGAAGGGGAAAAGTTCTCTCGTTCATTATCCCTGCTTTCCTATGGCCCAGGTGTGGGTTGGAGCAGAGTGGCAGCCCCTTGTCATCGTGTTGCTGTCAACTCTAGGGGACGATGGGGAGACAGGGAGCTCCGATCCTGCCATTTCCACACTGGTTTCCATCACGTGGCTCCGAGTAGCAGGTGCAGATCCCCTCCACAGCCAGGACTCCTCATTATTCGTGTATTCCCCCGAGGCACCGAGGCTCCACAGCACTACCCTGGCTGGAGCTCTGCCTAATAACCTTGGTCCTGACCTGAATGCTAATGGGCCTGCGCCTTGGAAATGTTCTGTGCCAACTGCGTGTGCTTCTCGGAGGTGATTGCTGTGGTTGCTGGAGAGAGGGCTTCTTTCTCCCCAGGACTGGAGGGAGGGAGACGGGAAAGTATTTTTAGGGGTAAATGAGATTCTCTGAGCATCTGACTTGGTCTGTTTTCAGCGAAGTGATGGTTTTAGGTGGAAAGACAGCATATTATGTCTTAAAGGGTATGGGTACAAGGCTGTATATCAGATTCCTGTATGCATTCTCAGCACTTGTGCTGGACTTCCAGGCAAGCATGTGATGACCTAATTCTAAGGCTCCACATTTGGTATGTGCCCGAAGAAATGCACAACCCTGAGCTGAAATGCTTTAGCAACATCTCAGTGTAGGAGCTTAGACTTTGCATCCATGCCAAACAGGGAATGTGGGTTAATTTCTCAAAGAAAGTTTTGACTTCTGCATTGTCTGACTCAGTGTTGACAGTACTGCAGGGTTTAATTGCCTGTTCTGTGGAAAGCAAATCAATACAAATATTTTTAACATGAGAAGCTCTCCTGGTAGCATAAGTAGGTGGTTACCAATGGGGGTTAGAAAGGGGAAAAGACCCTTGATCAGGTAGTGCTTTTATTGCTGAACAATATCTAAATTATTTATTATGGCTTTTGATGTAAGTCACATCCAGTATTAGGTGAAGTAGAGGTTCTCAGCTGAATTCACATCATACTTGCACCTTTCTTAAAGTTTTCTTTTTTTGACAGAATCCAGCCTTTGAGGAATTGCAGTGAGTGGCTGAATTTTAATATAAATAAGGTTTCATTTAACAGAAATTCTAAGCAAGTGTGGACCCAGACTAGATACATCTTAGGCGGATGTTTGCAACATCAGTAATGGGTGTTGGCATGAGAACAGAGAATCTTGGTGAGACACACTGTGGAAGAGATGACATTGGGTTGGAAGGCCAGATGGACGTTCATAAGTCTCTATCATAAAGCTGTTTACAGAACCACAACATCTCAACAGGGTGAGAAGGCTAATGTGCATTTTTGTGTGCCTGTGAAGGGAGCCATTTCAAAGTTCCTCATACCTGTGAAGGTTCCTCATACCTGTGAAGAAATGAGACGAAATATTTCTTTTGGGATGCCTGGTTTGGACCCAACATGGGCCTATGCCCTTTTTCTTAGGCTGTGCTGCAAGAATATGTCAGAATTCCCAGGGAAAGGACATGCATCCTGCACAGTGCCTCCATCCTAGCAGGGGCTCTGCTGTAGATACCCTCCCAAATACTTATATGTGGCAACAATTTCTCTCAGCCTCAGTTCTTTAGGGTACATAAAAGCAACTCTAACTATTGCAGAAAAACACACTCATGTCCAAATTATATATTTTTGCAGCTTAGAAGTATGTAATTTCACAAGGAATACTTTGGGACCCATCCTGCTGTGAAACTATTGCTCAATTTCTCTCAGCAGTGGTTAGGTGCCTACGGTTCTCAAACTGCTGAATATCTCCTGTGAAAGTCAAGACACAGGTAATGTGGATTACAGGTGATGCTGTGACCAGAAGGCTGTAATAGTGCAGATTTTGCTTTGGGGTTTTCGGTGCCTGCATAGTTCATATGTCAGGCTCTTGGTTAATCATAACTCACCATACAGTGAATCCATCCTATTGACATGTCCAATACCATGCAATTCCTTTTAAATACATGACAATATCTATTTTTTCGTATTTTCTATACCCTAAACTAACAACCCAAACTCCCATGGTCTGGACCCAACTTCTACAGTAAATGCTAGGCAAGAAAGCCAAGCAGATTATTTCAGAGATGTTGATAACAACAAGAAATATATTTTTACTGAGCAAAAGACAGAGAAAAGGAACAGAAAATATGGTCACTATAACTTTGAAGACTATATGGTGAAAATAAATACAATCTAATAAATTCAAAAGCTGACTCATGATTGGAGTGGAAGATTTGAGAAACAAGTACCAACTTTTGTGGAACATCTATAAGCAGAACATGCTACCAGTCTAATGTAGCACAGTTGGAAAGAGAAGGATATTGTTGAGTCCAAGTGAGAAGCTCCAACTCTGTTAGTTTTCCTGGGAGTGCAATGGGGTAGAAAAAAGGAAGTAGAGGAGAGAAAGAAAAATAAAGAAATTGTTAAAACATTCCATTTGATTCTAGTGGCTTCTTCTTGTTTTATTTTTTAACCCCCTTGGAAATTTATTATAAAGTTGAAGGAAAGTCCCTAATTGCCAAGAAACAGACTGGTGAGAGGATTATGCAAAGAACACCATAAAACACAGTGTCTCCAGAAGACAATTTCATGTATTAATTACAAGCGTGCAGCTGAGCTGGTGCTAAGCTACGAGCGGGAATCAGCAGTGCTGTAGGGTATTCTATTCCCCTTCCTCCTCTCTCCTAAAGCAGCTTTGTCTGAATCCCACAGCGCTGACTTTGACAGTCTTCCCCTGCTCGGGCTTCGGTTGCTACCTCCACCCCAGCTGGCTCGGCCACCTTGTTATTAATCATGCCTGCCCGAGCGCTCGGAGATACCCAGGCAATTCTAGGCTTCAGCGGTCTGAAATCTAAGAGCTCTCGCTTTGGAGCAGCGCCAGCTGCTCTTCTCCGACCACCAATCCTGAAGGAGATCATCCATCCAGCTCATCCAGGAGGAAGCCTTTGCAAACACGGTGCTGCCATTTTACAATGACGGACGTTTTTCTGCTGAGGTGAAAGCGACTGCTTGAACAACAGGCCTGAAGGAGGTGAAGTCACCGAGGAAAATATCATTTTTCACTTCCATTATTCCTTCATAAGGAAGACATTTTCTCCTTTCCATGTATGTCCCTTTGCTGTTCTTCAAGAACAGCCCGAAGTTTGAACACAAGCCTTTGATTAGAGCCGGCTCTAAGTGAAATTTTACTTTCTTTCCAAAACATTCCTCTTTTTCTCAACAAATTCATTTACACCTTTATTTCACTACCCGGATATATAGACTGGGAAGGAACAAGGGAATACCCATTTTGATAGGTATTTATGAAATATATCTGCACACATAGGCAAGCCTCCTACCCACCCAGGAATAGTGTAGCACTGTCATGCCTTACTCCCCTGCCCTTTCTTTTTCTCCATCTCTCAGCTATGTATAGTAGGTTAGGTTCCCTTACCTTTTACTCATACATCATACCTTCCAACCCGCTTATCTTTATCGCTGTTCTTTGTATTCGCTCTATTTTATTGCTATCCTCTTTATATTGAGTTGCCCAAAACTCATCACATTTTTCCAAGAGGGGCCTCACCAGGGCTGTGTATGGAGGAATTATTACCTCTGTAGTCTTGCAAGTAATTCTGCTCCACATCCCAGTATGGTATTTGCCTCTTTGTGCTACAGTCGCTCACTGTGAGCTCATATTTAATCTGTCATCCACTATCACTCCCTAAATAAGTCCTGCAGCACTTCTCCTTTAGTAATAAAAACATAGAAAAATGTTTGAAGAAAAAGTAAGTTATCCCCTTGAGTGGCTCTTTCCGAAAACCGGGGTTTTCGTACAGCTGCAAAGACACGGAAACACAGCCTTGTGCTTTGCTTCCACATATCTGTATTTTGCAGGTCTAATGCCAACAGTAAAAATAGATATGGCACTCCGCATTTATACATGTTTTTCTGAACATTTTGTGGCTGCAGTCGTGGACTATCCTGAACATTGATATGGCAGAAGAATGCCATATCTACTTGATTTAGAGCTCAGAAATCCTGCTGTGCTTTGTGTAGTTAGGAGGTATGTGTTATGAATATAGCTTCAGCTACTTGATATTCTATGGAAATTGAGTCAATGCTACTGTATATGGGCAAAACTGGGACATGACTTGAGTCACAATTTACTGTCCCTGGCTTTGGAGAGTTCTCCACTCTCCAGACTGGATTCCCTTCAAGCGCTTTTTGGAGGGGACATTCTCTCAAAACTGCCTGTCTTCCCTTTCCACTGCTGAATTTACTTAGAAGAACTTTGTTGATATTTGAAGCCGAAGAGCCTGCACAGTGTTTAATCTTCTCCTCCTTTTTGGCCAATGAATTGTCCTTCCAGAATAAAAATCCTTTCCTTTTTTGTCCATCTTATTATTCACCCTAATTAATCACTGTGAAAAACACTAGTGATGATGTGTAAACGTTATGTGGGGAGATGTGATGGGCACATATTTACCTTTTGAGAGTTACAGGAATTACGGTGTGTCAGATCATAGTGTATTGCATATGTGTATGGTCTGTTATTTTAGTACTTGGCCATTCACTTTTTTTCTTTATTTATTGTGAATCAACGTAAGACTGTTTGATTGCTAACACAGATTGCCCCTCCTTCCCATTTCTGTAAGATCTCCACGCCTGCTTCTCTTTTCCTTCCCCCGAGAGCATCACAAAGTTCAGATGAGCAGCTCTTGGAGCTGCCCAAACAGCCAAGCAAAAGAATCAAAAGATGCAGGAAGTAAGAATCTATAAATATTACAGAGCGCCAGCATTTTTAAAGGGCTCCCTCCTCCCTGGTTGCATCGTAAGAGCTCATGTTGCTGAGACATGCCACACTGAAATTGATGGGACCTTTTCTGCAGACGGACACCGTTTGTGCGCTAAACCTTTGGATTCTGCCCGTGAACTCTCACTGCCACAAAGAGCTCTTAAAATTACATTTAAATTGGGAATAGAAATCTTCACACCAGCCACACCAGAGCAGAGTTCCTGTTTCCCAGGCTTGTCTTCTCTCACTCAGGAAGCCTAAGCACCGTGAAAACCCCTCCTCATCCAAATGACTCTCCTGGGCCCCAGAGCCCCTACTAGCTCCTTGTGCAAGGAAGCAAAATGTGGGGAGTGAGAGCAAGCAGAAGAGCCCACAGGTTCACCCTGGAGCAGCGAGGTCAAGAATGATGCGGCATCTCCAGCCACTGAAAGGTGTTTACCTTCTCCTTGGATCATGTCACACGTTCCTGAAATTCCCCAATTCAGTAAACTGCTACAGCAGAGCACGGGCTAAACAGAGTCATCAGGTGTGCTCTGGGACTCATATGGGTGTGTTTCCAGCAGCTTGATGTTGCTCGTTTATACCGAGCTGTATACAGCTCAGGATATGCAGCTTGTAACATCAGAAACTGAAGAGACTCGATCTGCCTAGCTTTACAGGATGATAAGCAAGATGACTGTTGGATTGTGGATATACTGGAGCAGGGGAGAGTCTCAGGGGAGATTTTTTTTTTAATTTTCTGAAGAACAGAGCTGTCACAAGGTCACAGGGATAAGAGCTTTCTGCAGAAATCAGGTGGGGATCCTTACCTGCTAGAAGGAGGTTCTGGAGTAGTGTCCCAGCAGAGAAAAGTGTGCACAGGGAAGGCTGGATGGAGCCCAGGTTCTCTGCATGAGGTGTTACATGACCATGCCTGTATGCAGCAGGTGATGAGGGCTCCAGAGGTATCTCCTTGGACATACCATGTGGTTTAGCTGCCCAGCTTTGGAAGTGAAGTTTCCATCTGCACTGAGAAATGGGCTCTAGAAATGTAAATCAGATCTACGGGTGAGAGGAGAACATCGTCTATCTGCGTTAATTCCCTTACTGTGAATGTGATATGTACGGCTGTTTAAAGGAGTGGACAGCTCATCTTCTAAGTATTTAATAAGGTGTCCATACAAAGGCGGTGTGATTGCAGTTGCAGAATGAGTCATGGTCATATTTACTTAAACAAGAATCTTGTTTGGGTTCTGCTAAGGAGGGGAAAGAGCACGGGCATTTCTGGCTTACTTTAGATGGGAAATGTAAAATCTTGAGAAATCCAGGACAGGAATAAGTCTGGACAAGACATTTCCTTGGCTTCACTTAATGCTCTGAAATCCAAGTTAACGGTTTCCATACATGAATCAAAACTTTAGAACAGCTCCTATCTTTGTAAAGGTGAGTGGTGATTTGGAGATCTTAAACAGCGACAAAAGTGGACAGCAGAAGTTCTGTGCACTCTTTCTTGATTAAGTGAATTGGATGCCCTCTAAAAGCAAAATCCCATAAGTGAAGCTGTAGTGGCAAAAAGCAAGGAGTATTTTGCAGTGAGCAACCTTCTGAGTCCTGTCCTTCTTCCAGATTTAAAATCCTTCCAGTCTTTGCTCGAATTTGCTACTTGTGGGTCCTTTTGCTGGGAAGGACCGTTCCTCGGGGAGGTGAACTCCCCAGGTGTGCCTGGAAGGGAAGCCTTTGCCATGCAGGGTACTGCACAGACAGCCTGGTGCAACACAGGACTGTTTGCATTTTCCCTTTATCATGCAGCATACCAGGGCTCAAAAACAGATCTTAGCTCTACTGCCTGGCACTGCGGTGGGGCTGCCTGCGAGAGGCTGTGCTTCCACGTGGTGGTTGTGGATGGTCAGGGCTGGCCGGGGCGAGAGGCGATATGTGGCTGCTCCTAACGCTCTGCATGCAGCTACTGTCAGGAACTGGGAAATGTGAAAGCTCCAAGTTCTTTTAGTTCAGTTTCTGGTCACTTCTCTCGCTACCATTCCTTTCCTAGTTTGGAGACAGATTGGAGCATTTCCTTCTTTTGTTTATTTCACATAGGAACAAATGGTTCATTTCCCTGTGTCCCAGCTGCTCTGAAAGGTTTTCTAGTTTCTCCAGAATATATTATGCAATGCTGCAGAGCAAGTCCTTTTTTATTTTCTACTCTGTGCCTTTACCATGTATTGTAATCTGTCTGCTCTGATTAGATTCATCCTATAGAATCACTGCCAAATTCTGTTTTAGGCAGCAGTGTTTAGTCTTCAGCCTGGGAGCTATGTACAGTCCTTTTAAGATGTTCATACATCAATATCAGTCCTGACTAATCCCAAGAAGCTTTGGATGGCAGGAAGAAGAAAAGCTTGAGGTTAGCTCTGCAAGTTATGGGACAAACACTGTGCTCTGCCCCGGCCAAACTTCCACTGCTGTCAACGCAAGTTGGGTTTGAGATGAGGGCTGCAGATTTTGTTCCTGATACAGTCATACGACTCACTGTCTCGCTACGGGCTGAGCTCGGCTGCTGTTAAAGAGCCTCTCTGCTGATTTCAGGAGGGACCAGACGGGGCCACATTTTTGTACTGAATACATTATTCACACAAAAGTACATTTAACCCATCTATGGCATGTATAGAAGATAGCCAAGAAACTCCAGTGTTTTCTCATGTTTTCCTTAAATATAGATGGGTTCCATATCAACCTGGTCTTAGTTAAGGTAGTAATTTATTACTCTTTAATTAACGCATATATTGCTGGGGTATCTTCCACGCACGCAGGTGGGGACAACCCCAACGTCCCTGAGCAGCCCAAGGAAAATTCCGGTCACTTCAGGACCTTTACAAATCCACCCATTCCCTACGCTCACCAAGGCTTGATCAACACTCCAGGAACGTGGAGAAATGTGCAAACATTTTAACGTGAGAAACGGTCCTGCTTTGGTAATTAGGTGTAATCCACGGGGCTTTGCTGCCTTCCGAAGGGAAAGGACGGGGCAGCCGGAGCCAAAGGCGGAGAGTTGGGAAGCCACCGCTACGTGGGAGCTGCGCCGGCGGAGAAGGCCACTTAGCAAATTCCTTGCTTGAGCATTCAAGGGCACTCTCTCGCAACTCGATCCTCACTTTTCCAAGCGCACGGAGGAGAAGAATGTCTCACTGTCCAGAAAGCACCCGGGCCTTGAGATAAATGAGGATGGAAACAAACGTTTCCATTCATATCAGGGGCCCCTCCTCGCAAGCGTCCTCACTGATCTGTAAAAACCTTCTTTGTAAGTGGTTTCTAAAGCATAATCTGTGCTTTTAATACCATTTGATTGAATAATTCCAATGTAAGGTTTGTTTTTAAAGGTTTTTAAGAAGTGTTGTAAGTAGCAAAAGTTTTTAATAGAAACCTGAAGCCACTGACTGAGGAAAATTTCCTCACGGCTGTTCCTGTTGTGGAGAAAACTGGAGAAAAATCAAGTCCAAAGGACGGAGGGTCATGTGAATAGCTACAGAGTGGAATTCAGGGGCTTCGTTTTAGTAATTGCAGTGAAATTGCTCCCAGCAGAGGCAAGGAGCAGGAGAGAATTTAAAATGTCCAAGCAGACAATAACGGGGCTCTACCTGCCTCCCCACACTGATGCAGGAGTCCTGAGCACAGCGTTAGCTTACAGAGGCAGGACCTCCCCTTTCTGAACGATTTTCCCTTTTTCTTTCACCACCCTCTCCCACAAGCCCACAGCAGATACCAAGTGAGCTTTGCAGGGAGCTGCATTTGTCTTGGCAAAAGCCCGAGACAAAGCCAACTGCCCAGAAATGGTAAAAGTGGGATAAAACTTAAGCAGGATGAAACATTTTTTTTTCTCTTTTTTTCTTTTTAGGGAGATGAAAACAGTTCAGTGAAAAGTCACATTGACTCTTTGGTGAAGTTGCAGACCAAGGTTATGTTGCAGCTACAAAGAATTAGGAAAACAACATGTAGGCTTGAAAAATGGACCATTCTCTCACATATATAACTTAGCATATCATCCTCGATCATAATTATAGACAGATTTGGATTGAAGTGATTATTGAATGCATTGTCCTTAAAGATAATCAGGGACATGACCACTAGTGACACTGTGATGGAAAGGACTAAACAGTGCAGTTCATCATCTCAGCCCTTGAAATGGCTGAGATATGCAAAAGTGCACGTTTTATCCAGGAGGTATAAATAGTACAAAGGGAGGAAGGAAAAAAAAATAAAAAGGAAAGAAGAGGAGGAATCAGGTGGCTTTGCAGACTGCTGTGTTTGAGGAACAATTTGACAGAGACAGAGCAAGATGATGATAACTTGGAAAAAGTATAATTTGTCATGATTACATCTTTTTTTTTCTCTTTCCTCCCAAAGCAGTACAGTTTGCAGTCTGCACCCATTGCAATTTATACCTGGGTAAAAAGATGGCTTGGGTAAAACACAGTTTACTTGGGAACATACTTGGATAAAAGATAGCTTAGCAAAGAAAAGTATAATTTAATCCCTCTTTTCACCTGGGCCTGCACTAAGAACTTTAGGTGCCTTGAAGCCTCAGTTAATGAAGCCCCTTGCAAGCCCATTTAGCGCCTTGTGGGTGGGATTCATTTCTGGAAGGACACCGAACAGCAGCGAGGGAGATTTCTGAGTGCCCTGTGATTCAGATAATGCTACACTTCCTCATCCCGAGGCAAATGTCTCGCGTACGCTTCTTCTGCGCTTTCATTTGTCAGCCCTGTCCACCTCTATAATTTTTCTGCAGACAAAAATCATATATTCCCTAGGTAATGTGAGCAGCTGATTACGTTGCTGTTGGCTACCGACGCTTCCAGTTTACGGGCTAGCACATCCAAAGGTGGTGGCCGTGATGCAGTTGTGGCCGTATATAAAGATACATCTGTGAAAGAGGTCAGAGAAAATAGAGAGTTCATAAGCCTGGGTTACTGAGCAGTTTAACGATCCGCTGGGGATATGATGATTGCCCATTACGGTGCATTACTATAAAAAAGGGACAGAAAAGCTCATCAAGGGATAT
>JAWLRI010000829.1:1988366-2000884 GCA_034781795.1 Crypturellus tataupa
AAAATGAACATTCTGTTTCCCCTTTAATTTGTTATTTGTACGGTATATGTAGTAGTTACTAACAGTATAGATACTTGCTTTGAATGACTCCTATATTAAAAATTGTTTATTATCTGCACTAATGTACCAAACAAGTAGCTCATACTTCAAGCTCTTCGTTCATCAACATGCCCAGCTGTGCATTTAACCACAACCCAGGAAAAACTTTCATCTACCTAACATATCCTGCATTTGCAGCATACGGATCTGATGAGTTTTGCTTGCCTGGACAGAAGGACAGTTCCCTATCATTTAAATTCCTTTCAAAGATGGAGGAATTATTTTGCTGTTGTTGTTTGTTTTGTTTGTTTTTCTTCTTTCTCCACTATTTTATTCCTCCTTCTTCTTCTTCTTTTCCTAATTTGGAAAAACATGTTTCAGTATCTGGGTGCACCAGAGATGCCATGCCATGCCATACTCTTAATCCTCTGAGCTACGTTATACTGCTTACAAGGTTGCAACCTGTGCAAAGGTTGCTTCCTTGTGAATACCTGCCTTGCGTGACAACCCTGTAGAGTCATCTGTCGTCTTAGGATCTCTCCCTTTTACTTGTGCTCTCAATGCATTGCCTCTTTTGCCATACCTCTCCCACTAGCATGGCTAATGTTGGTGCTAGCGGCCACCTAAATGCGTAATACATCTTTATGACTTAAATAAATACCAGAATTTCCTCTTTCCTCTTTCCTGTATGGCTACACCAAGCAGCCAGCTTTCCATCTGTGCTTACAGGTCCTCTCTGTAACGTGGCGAGTGGTCCAGGCAGAAGAAATGCTTTGGAAGGCGTTGGATCCTCTCCTGTGACATGGGGGAGTGATGTGTGTTGTGGCTGAACACTGAGCCTTTCCCTGGGAGCTCCTCGTGTGTCCACAGCACAGACGCGGTCTGCCGGAGCATCTCCAGAGGCTTCACTCGGGGCTGGACCCGTGCCCTCCTCTAACCCAGAGCTGCCTGGAGGCTGTGGAACAGCTCTCTCCATGCCAGTTTCTTCCCATGTATTTCCCTTGCACTCCAAATTCCAGCTCTGGCAGAGGTGTTTGTTAGAGCCCCTCGCTCCTCGATATCAGTGGTAGCTCTGTATCTGCAGGGGAAGGCGGTAGCAAACATCTGCTACAGATCAGGCCTCAGATTTTGCATCTCTTGTTTACCACGTCCTGATGATGACTGAAGTGAAAGGGAACTTTCAGGCACTAAGGTAAAGCAAATGTTTTGGTGGCCTGAAATTGCTGAAGTTTTGCTGTGCTCTAGGGACTTGAAAGTGGTATGGGAAAGGATCCAGCTATACTGAGTGAATTAAGCCATTTCCAGTTCCTCCCTGTTGAGGTCTGGCTGCTGCCTGATGGGATTGCAGTGGTGGGATTGACCTTCCAAGGATTACTGTTACAAGCTGATTTCTTTCAGCGTTGTGGTCCTAAATCAGGGGCTGGTATTAGTGGAGACTGATGGTTTCTAGGGGGAAACTCTAGTGCAAGCCAATGGTGTTAAGTATATGCTTTTTATTGAATGTATGTTGACATTATTTAATTTTTTTCTGCTCATTGTCCATTTGTGTCTTTCTTCTCTGTTGGTTTCTGTTCAGCATCTTTCTTTTCTTTTGTTTCTTCCTCGTTGAAATAAGAAGAAGGTAGTCATTGCTTTCCCTCACTAATTTAAAAATTAATTTTGCTATCATCAAAAGCCATCAAATTAAGGTAAACCAGAAGGTTACTATTTTCAGCAGTTTCTCAATGTTAGGCTTCTGTTCCATGCTTGAAATTAGTTGCAGAGGGGAAGAGTGAAGTTTTTGGCTTGGAACTGTGATATTCTCTGTGCTGAAAGAGAGGTTTTATTTGCGCTGTCATTTTAACCTTGTGTTAGCTCATGACCTGGTTCTCCAGTCCTCCATGGCTAATTCAATCGCTCATGCTTCTGCAGTGTTAGAAAGATGCTGGAGTAAGGTCCTCCTCCATGCCGTACATTTATGCTTGTGCAATTGCAGGGGGATACCCCAGATATTTCCGTGAACACCTCACCTCTGGACCCATTTGTGCTTGTGAGCCCCACATCTGTAGTAGACCTTCGCCAGAGCTCATGACCTCCCTTGTAAATACCATGACCTCCTTGTGTCTATGAGCCCTTGTAACTGCATTACATAATGGAAAACCTGGCCTTTTGCTCCTACTGGTATGTCTTGTTCATATTCCCCAAGGACTGCAGTTGGGAAGATAAGCCGCAAGAACTCTCCTTGCAGATGGGTTTTTGTAAAAGTACATTGACAAGCGAAAAGTTTGCGTAATGAAACCTGGTGTGTTGCTGCCTTCTTTGCTTTAGAAAACCCTCACTGATTTTAAAATTTTGTTGGCCTTCCCAGAAAGGGAGGAGGTGACACGAGCATGCAGAAACACAGGAGAAGAATATCTCAGAGAGCAAAATGACACAGGTCCCTTTACCTTCTTGAAAGTCCACTGAGTTGGCCTTCTGAGTTGCCCTTCTGAGTTTCCCTCATGGTTCAGTCCTGTGTGTAGCAAATTTAACCAAAAGAAGTCATTGTTACTGTTTTCCTGGACAGACATGCTACTAATTGTTAAGAATAATGGAGTTTATACAGGGAAGCTCGATTACAACCCCAGTAGCTTTTTGGTTTATGGGAGCTACCTCCCATCTGAACCCAAGATCTGTAGCCAAACCAGAAAAGTTATTGCTTAAATTTCAAGAAGTCCCATTGGCAATGTGGCATGGATTGCTCATCTGGGTTGGAGCAAATTGTGTGAAATAAACCACCACTGTTGCCTGCAGTCCTAGCTCAGGATCCAGGCTAAGAAAAACATCTCCCACAGTTCAAGCGAGGTGCAAATTAACAAGGTCTGTCCGGCCAGGAGCCAGCTGTTTGGCCAGCTAGCCAAAATTTGGGCTAACCTGACCTCCTTATTTGTTAATTATTTGTATGAAGGTTGGTCTAGATGCTGGTGTAAGTCAGTGTCCCACTCTGCTCCTCCCATTGTAATGGGTAATGTACAAATATGGTAAAAAAAATCTCTATCCTGTAGAGTTTATGATCTAAAAAGTCAAGGCAGACAATGGGTGAAAGGAAAAAGAAGCAAAACTGCTTAGAAACTGTCAGTGGAAAGAGCTGTAGAGCTAACTGTTGTCAAACATGTTTATTTCTACGGGATGGAAACTCTGTCTTTTCTGGCTATGGAAGGTATCCAAACAGAGGAGGTTCTTGCCACGAATCTGCTGCAGGCCAGGCTTGGAGAAAACATCTCTTCACCCTTTCAGCAGGTACTGGAGGAATGCGGCTCATGTTAAATGTGCAAATAAAGGGGGGAAGGAGGAATTATCATCTGCTGTGGAATGCTGTCTGGCATGCCGACGTCCTGTGCGTGTGTATGCACACACTTCACTTCTCTGCATTCAGAAAGATCCAGAAGGAGGTGGGGAGGGGAAGCTTTTTAGGCTCACACTCTACTGCGCAAGGGGGATGAGTGAAATCACTGAGCGAACAGTAGAGATTTGGAGGAGAATCCAACTGCAGCTTGTGTTTCATATCTGCGTTGGTTGCTCAGGTTTCCAAAATAAATTTGCAAATGAGACAGGAGTCCACATTGTCTGCTTATCATCTGTTTAGAAGGAGAAAGAGAACATAAGTGACAGAAGAAAAATACTTACAAACAACAGTAGTAATTAAAATCAAGGAATTAAGCATTACTACCCCTTCCCCCAGCCAGATTTGTCTGGGGAGAAGATAAATAACTCCAACTGCAGGCTCCTTGCTTGCTCAAGATCTGAAATATTTAAACCAGGTCCCAAAAGCCTACGCACATTTTTTAATCAAAACCTGCTCTTTTGGGTTCCTTTGTCTAAATAAACCCCCTAACTTGATAGAACACCCAAACCTCATTAAACTGCAATAGGTACTCTACAAAAGATGGAAAATGAGCAATGCCATTTAAACTGTTGCAACCGTACACATACAGGGTTAGACAATTCATTCTCAAGTTCAAGGTTACACATGGCATCATAAGGAGTTCACCTCCTCCCCCCCTTCCAGCTCTAAACAGGGTTGGATTCTTGCCAGCACAAAGGAATCTGCAGTCAGCTCCTTCAAGAATGAAAAATAAAGTTTTTTTTTTTCCCCGAAGGAAAAAAAAAATTTGAAGAAAAGCAGACAGCTGCTAACTAGTTGTCTAGCTGTCTATTTGTGGACATTTTCTTTCATCTTGTCATACCTTTTGTGCTGTTTGAAATGTTTGGAGCTCAGACTTGAAGAACACTCAGTGGATTCCAGACTTGTATTAGAAGAAAGAAAAAGAAAGGCAGAAAAGTTCTGACAACAGATGTGTGTGTGTGTTTGTGTGCTGGAGCCACATCATTCCAAGTATCAGCTACAGCATTTTCATCTGGGTGAAGGAAATTTTTCAGACAAGAAAATATACAGTAATAATGCAATTTGTAAGAAAAGCACATACATCTATAATGCAAGTAATAGGTATATGCTGTGAGACCTCTTCAGAACAAGGAGAGGCTGTTCGGTCAATCACGTCTGTTTCGTTTGCTGTTCTGCTGTTTTGTTTTCACAGAATGGGTAAAGTCAATCCCTTGGTAGACAGATGTCCTTTGCTTTGCCATCTAAGCTGCTGAAATGAAGCAACGTAAAAGTCTAATTAATGTGAGCAGTCTTTGGTGAGCTTTGGATCTGGCCTAGCAGAATTTGCTAATTTACCTGCTTATTTGTTGCCTTATCAAGTAAAAAAACAGGCACAGAGGGCACTGACTCCTACCCTAGTTTTCAGGTGTGTCTCTGTGGCTTCTCGTTCTCTAAGCTTACCTCTTCCTCCACTGTGAAGGGGAAGGCTCTATCAGCTGAGTAGTGAGCAAAAGATGGTTAGAAACCAGCGAAATGGTTCCCCTGTGGTGGGGAACCCCTCTTGTGCCTTTTCGACTGCCCTTCTTGGCATTTTAAAGTGGAAAACTGCCTATGGACCTCCTGTTTCCACTGGAGAAACAGGAGCAAGCGGTTGTCAAGGAGTGACAGTCTGACAAAAAGAGAACTTAGTTCGAGGAACTCGAGAACCCATATCCTCAGTCCCACTGGTGTCTACCAAGTCTGTGCTCAGGAGGGAGTGAGTAGCATCTTCCCATAGTTCAGAGTGCAACAAGTGAGGAGATCTAAGTGTGATGCTGCAGTGTGAACATCCTGTGATCCATCTGACCATGTTTCTTCACTAGTGGAGTGCACTGGAGAAGTGGCAGGATCACCACCACTTGGCCTGGCGATGACCCAGCTATTGGAACTGTGGTGCGCCTGGTGGTCTATGACTTCTTCAATTTGCAAAGTCTAAGAGGAAGCTCTCGTCTGCTCAGTTTTCAGCCCATCTCCACCAGCAGTCTATTATTCCTTTTCATGAACTCTCTGAAATACCAGAGTTGTGAGCACAGTTGTGCTATTTTCCATCATCCTTCCATCAGAAAGCTGTTCCAAGTAGTTCTTCTTGGTTCTACAACGCACATGGGCAGTTACCAAAGCAAAGGTATAAAGCCTTTGTTTAAAATAGCTTCTGTCACACTGACTTCTGCCTTTTTTTCAGTAGAAGGAAATGCACAAAAACAACATCTTGCAGCAGGCAACATCTTGAAGCAATTCTGGGAGTTCTCCTGTGCCCTCAGCTTTGTCTCTCTTTCCTGCACCTGCTGGGGGCCACGGGCAGAGTTCCTCTTGTCTGCTTTGAACCCCCCATCACCTGCTCCAGAGGATGTCCATGTCAGCAGCATTAGCTTTTGAGAGTAAAGTGGCATGAGGGGAGTCAGAGCTTCAAACCTTGGGTGAGAGAGAAGAGCTTTCTCATAAAAGGAAGGGGATGGCTTTTCCTCCTGACAGCAGATGTCTTTTTGGAAACTCCTTGATTAGACCCTGAATGTTCAAGAGGTTGAAGAGAGATGGGAGATTTACATATAAAAAGGGACTCTATTTTTGGGATCAATTAGACTATTCAGGGTTCACTCTATATCCCCTTTTTTCCCAGACTTTATAGAGCCTTTGCTAGGATTAAGCCCCCATCGAGTAGATTATCTTTACATAGAGGCTGGATCTAGTGTTACAGGCTCTTTATTATCTCCTCTTTGAGACTGTGCAGGCTATCCCCTTGAAGTTCTTAACCCTTAAAGCACTTTATCTAGTATTTATTGTTTCTTCTCTACAGGCATCTGGGATGGCAGTGCTGGTATACAGACCCCACCTGTCCCTGGTCTCCACACGAGCACCGTGTCTAACCCCTTTCCTCCTTCTGTACACAAGTCACCCCCTGAATTACATCAGCAACAGACCCTCCAGTTCCTAATTCTTTTCTCCTTCAAGAAGTGTGTGAACTTCTCCCCTAACTCGTGTGTGCTGCAACGTTCCTCTCAAATGCAAACATATTCCAGCTGCTGGGAGTTTGATGCATTCATTTTGAGAGACTTAGGAAAGCCATCAGCTGCAAGTGGGTCGGCATGATGAAAAAGTCAGGACTGATTGCCTGAGAAAGAGAAGGAGATAAAAGGAACTCAGGATAGAGGGTTACAAAATAATGAGTGGCTTAGGGAAGATTCCTGCCGCAGTGCTGCGTCTGTTGAGTGTAACAGCATGTTCGAATGAGAGGCTGTAGGTTCCTGGGTATAATCTGGCTCTTCTCCCTGACAAAAACAAGTTCTGCAGTGGGCAGTAATCTGGATGAGCCGTGGGTCTGGTTCCTGCGTACCTGTGCTCGGAGGGTACCTAGGCATGAATGAACTGCAGGCAATTCCCTGTACAGGTTCATTTCCAAAGATGTCCCACCCGAGCACCCACCAGTGCAGCTCACCAGTGGCCGGTTCCTCCTGTGCCGCACGTGCTGTGCTGGCTTCTTTTGGGCTGGTGCACCCACCACTGCTGGGTCTCTGGTGAGACCTGTGTTGAGAAGGGGAAAAAGATCTGCTGAGCAGCACTACTTGCGCGGTGGAGGACGCTCCTTCTCACAGGCCCTATAGCTAAGCAAAGAGGCTCAGTGCTTGCCAGCATCCAGCTGGCAAAAAGGACAAATGTTTCTGAATCACATTCTTATCATTTCTGAGCAGCTTCTGGCTATGGACATTGGGATTTTCTGGGAAGCTCTTTTGTAAGATCTTAAAGGTCTCAGGTAGCGTTATCCTGGTTTCCTCCCCACACAAGGTCCCCAGCTGGTGCTGCTTACTCAGCTCCATGACTTCAGCCTACCTGTGCCTGTGCTTGCCGTGTCCTTGTTCCCTGCCTGGGCACAACCGACTTAAAGTGGATGGAGCTGCAGTGATTTACACGAGCTGCAGCACGGCTCGCTGTTGTGTGGGAAGGATGAGATAGCCGCACTATTTACCTATCAGGCTCCTTGCATGTCTCTTGGCAGCCAAATGAAGCATATACGTTTATCCCCCCCAAGGCTTCTCCTACAGCCAGGCTAGCCCCTGCCTGAGCAGCAGTAGTCACAGTCTGCCCTCCTTTTGCAAAGGCCACTTATGTCAAAAATGCAGAACTGAACAGACTAGAACTAAATGTGCTAGAAATATGAAGAGGAGAATGATCTCTGGCTGTGCATCAAAGAGCATTAAGGCATTCTGAGGCAGATTTTTCTTGCTCTCTGTGTATAATTCAGAAGGGATTTTCTAGCCACAGAATCAAGCTCTTTACTGTGCGATTTCCTTCCTGCAAGAGCTGGTAAGTCCTGCGTCCTGCTCATATGAGCTGGTCCAGCGTGTGCATGGGTGAGTGTGGAGATGACAGGGGACCTCGCGGCGGTTCCTGGTGGACAATGCTGGCCCTGAACGGCACCTTTCCCAGTGAGTTCCAACAGAGGAGACTCCATCTCCTGGTCTAGATGTACTCGCTGGCTGCTTTTAATCAACTCATGCTTTTCTAAATATTTTTCCACTTGATCTCCTAAAATAGTTTCCCAGGCTGTCTCTACTGCTGACATTAATGTGCCTCAGTCTGTGTTCTTTTTTTGTCATGTCTCTTTGTCTTCTTCTTCTTCTTTTTTTTTTTGGTAGGGAACACATAATGGCCTTATGTAATTTGCTTAGAGTTCTTAAACCATTTCTCCTAAACCCTTCTGCATTTGGTACCAACCAGTGATGCTTCTTTGACTTTCTATTCTCTTTTAAAAGTTCTGAAATTACCTAAATATGTGGCCCAAATCTGCTGCTCTCTATGAACTTTCCCTTCTCCAAACATCCTGATGTCATTTTACCAAAATCACAACTTTGGCTAAACAGCAGCATGTCTTTCTTAGTATGGACTGGATAAATAATATTTACTGTTAAAATAATGAGCATTTACAAATAAATACATGATCAATGAACATGATGTTCCTCTGTAAAACACTCATTCTCTACCAGTGATAAATATATTAATATAGTTGTTCATCTCATCTACCTACTTATTGCTCATTTTTCGTTGGCCTGATAAGATCTTACAGCTGTTGGGTTTGATGTTACAAGTTCTTAGATTCTTTTTACTTTTTAGTCTCACAGAGACTGCCTCATAGCATTGAGTTATTATTATATTTAAATCTCCTTTTTCCAGATTTGTTTACATCTGTAAGTATGCCTAGTTTATCACTTGATATTGCCCCCTATTCTTTTACCAAAAACATGTCTGGCTTCCTTTCATCTTATGTTTTAAACTAGTAAATATGAGCATTCATGAAAGATGAGGTGCATGGTGCATAACAAACTTGTCTCTAGTTGTGCAATCAAATATATGTGTGGCTGCCTTTAGAAAGAATGTGTCAATTCTCTGATCTCTGCGTTTTCCTTTAATAGGGCTGTTGTAACTTGTCTCCCGTTACACTGAAATACACATTAGGTATATTCTTAGTAATAAGACCACTGTTCATGAATATACACAAGTAGTTCTGTAGCGCAGGTGGGAAATGACAGCCCTGGAGCTCTCTGGGCAGGATTAAATTGATAGGCTTTTCCTGGACAATCTGCTTTAGCTGCAGTGCGGAGCATTAACGCGTCCCAAGAACACCATGTTCTGCTTATAATGCAAAGGTCCGTGTCTGCCTGCAGTACTGCCCTAGTGGGATGTCTGGATGAACTACAAGGTGGCTCCTGCATCTGAGCAAGCCCTTGTCTTCCCCCTCCACTATTTAACCTCCAGCTTTGCTTGATGTTTTTGGCGTCCCGGCACTCTTGTTCAGCCCAGCTGGTGTTGGATACCCAGGTATGCACAGGTCTGGCCCCTGCTCCTCATCCCTGCGGGGGGTGCAGCTCGTGCTTTCCTCTGGTCTTTCTGTGGGATGTCGCCCCTTCCATGGGAATGCATGCCCCCTGCTTTGAAAGCCAGATTGGAAACGTGCATTGGTATTACTGTGGTCTGTTTGACTTTTCGAGTCTGCAAATAACGTCAGCTGATGGGATTAAAGATAATGTTGAGCCGCCACATATATGGGGCCTGGATTAAATTGATTAAAATGAATAGACAGAGATCCGCTGGCTTCAAAAGGGGATTAGGTAAGGCTGTAGGGTTCTTGCAACACTGATGCTGGAAAGCACCTTGAAACTTATTCCCAGAAATGTTATTATTTGTGAAAAGTTTTAGTTTCTTTCTTTTTTCTTTTTTTTTTTGTAATTTTGCCTCATAATCATTTCTTCTGGGTTAGTAGATAAAAAATATAGCAGCATGCAGTCACAGCAGGTATTTTCTGATACACACAAACACACACATTGTGCTTGTGAATGTGGTTGTTTGTATTGTTATGTTGACAGAGCCTGCTCACTCTCTGCCTCACATTAGTCATATTCTGTCATGTGTCTGCGCTGAGGATCTTCACAATAACAGCGAGCTTGGATAACATCATCTGGAAATGCCAGATTACTCTCGGTTTCCCACAGAGCCGTGCAAGGAGACGAAGCCTATATCCACATTTCGTATTTGCACAGCAGTGCTTCGGCTGCTGGGGTGGTAATGGAGAAGTGGGTGTACAGTGAGTAGAAAGGGAATCAGAGAAAGGGGTATAAACTGTTCTTGGTCAAAAAGCTGCTTTTTGTCACTTCAGGTTGCTCTGCCTTCAGGAGTTATGACACAAAGATTATGTTTTGTTGCTCACTCTAACTATCGAGACCAAATAAAGCAATTCTTCTTTCTTTCCTCATAGGAGGATCCAGAATGACTCTGGGGCAAAAGCTACCCACTGGGATTTTCCTGTAGAAATCACCAACTGTGATAGCAGGTAACACTGGTGTCTGAGGGATATAACATAAATAAAGTGAGCACTGTATGATTTAAAGTGTTTCAGGGATTATATTATCTCCCCTTGCTCCTTCCTCAGCAAATTTGTATGGTGTTCTTCCTCTGTGAAGGAAAGAAAGAGGTATCTGCTTAGGAGCATATCTAAAGAGAGGAAATCCCATCCTAAAACTTACGAGATTACCATCAGATCCAAAGTCCCCTGAAACCGGTGGAAAGGCTCATGGTGAGTTTGGTGGGCTTTCACTTCATGGTCTAAATGTTTGATGCTGTGAACGGTGTCTGTGATTATTTGGGTAGCTCTCATCTCTAATCGTAATCTCTGCCTCGTGCAGCTGAGTCAGAAAGAGCAGTGCAGTGATTTGAAGGACTTTCCTAGCAGGACTGTAGCCTTGCTGTAAAGGTGTATGTCTTGCTGTCTGCAGTGCTTGAATCAACCTCAAGTGACTGTGTGGAGTAAATGTACTGAGCAGTCCCATCAGATTACATTTTTCGCTCAGGGTTTATTATAGACCTTTGAACAATTTTTGTTCCTCTCTGTAACCTTGTGTTTTTGCTGCAGTGTGGGAGGAAGAGAGCTGGTCAGGCTTTCTCCCTTCTCTCTGTGCCTTATTTGCTGATATCTTTTGCTCCACTTCTGCAGAATGGAAAGCAGACATACAGCCAGCGCCGCTCTAATTGTTGGCAGCTGTGACTTGTTCTGCTTGGGTGTAAATGGCTAAAGAAAATTCCAAGCAGTGGAGAGTCAAACCCCGTTGCAACTTATCAGTAAATTCACCATTTGATGTTCTTTTGGAAAAATCTATTTTCCACAGTTTGTATCTGGTTTTGAATGCTTATATCGTACGGTATTTAATTTGGAAACTATTTTGTGTGGTCATGAATTTCCCCCTTGAGTGTCTTCCCAGGTAATCAAATGTTAGTGTCTTTCTGCACTTTAGAGACACTTGTCTTCCTTTTATTAAGTGGTTTGCATTCCTTACATCATGCTCATCCTCACTGATTGGGAGCTTGCCTCTTCGTGAGGGACCAGTGACTGAGACCTGGAAAGTGTTTGACTGAAACATTAACTTTCCCCTTTCCTGGCTCTCATGCTTGCAGATAGCAGACAGAATTATAGAAACAGTAGAATCTGAGAAACAATTATGATGTGCTACTGAATACAGTAACAGTCTTCTTATGGTCTTTAATCTGCTGGGCTTTACCATGAGACAAGACTTGAGACAGTGACATTTTCCAGCCTATCTGGAGTGGAGTATGATTGAATTAATCCAAGTGCATTTAAGGTTTCATGTATTACATCTCTGTCACTAGAGTCACCAAATGAATGAGGAAGCATTAACAGAAAAAATGCAGAGAAACACCATGTGTGCCTCCACCAGAATAATTTAGGTCCTAAAGCTGTCAATTATCCTAGTATGGAAACAAAACCAGTACCAAGCATGCTGGAGGTCAAACTCCAGCTGCAGACTGTTGCTGCTTTTTGACAGAGGTCCAGTAGGTCTAGGGAGGTTAGAAATTCACTTTTGAAAACACTTCATGGTAGCTGCTGAATATCTGCAAGTCTAGAAGTCGAGGCTATGCCGCTTTGCTCAACCAGTTGGTGACTCCATAGCCTGCCCACTCTGCCGCAGTCTCTGTAACCGACCTAATGAAGGAACAAAAACAAGAAGGATGGAAATTT
This sequence comes from Crypturellus tataupa, assembly GCA_034781795.1. NCBI lineage: Eukaryota > Metazoa > Chordata > Aves > Tinamiformes > Tinamidae > Crypturellus > Crypturellus tataupa. The sequence goes on from JAWLRI010000829.1 coordinate 2,000,309, forward strand.
GCTTCTTATCGGAGGAAGTCCATTTTGTGAATGACTCACGGGAGTAATTATCTATCAGATTGTCCCTGTGTGTAGGAAGACTCCCCACTTCCTTTGCTCTGAACTCATAGTGGTTACTTACCGTGCTGGTCGTGGCTTTCGGGAGAAACTCTTGTTATGTTTGGTAGGTTCTCAGTGCTTAGGAAAAGGGGAGTGATCCTTGGGGTGGGTTTTAAAACCCCAGTGCTCTAATAAAAGCTGACAGGCAGAGTGTAGCCATGCTACGCCAGAACACCAGTTATTTTCATTCTGATCTTTGCAGACTAATAGCAAATGTGGAGGGGAAAATCACAATGCAGTTAGGCAATTGTGTCAAACTGCTTGTCAACCAAACAATGTCTGAAGATAGAACACCTTCATAATCCGTGGGAGCTGTCCATATACACAGTAAATACTGAGGTCTGCCTTCTAGCTTTCTAATGTTATTTCTGGAAGTGCTTGAAAAAAAGATGGACAGAAAATTATTTTTTCTCTTTCTTCCATCATCAAAATTTTCCTCTGATCTGTTTCCTTAAAATATGCAGTTTTAAATAGAAA
>JAWLRI010000829.1:2000984-2059706 GCA_034781795.1 Crypturellus tataupa
TGCCTTAAAATATGCAGTTTTAAATAGAAATCACGTACTTGTTCTTATTAACAATGCTTTTGGCTAAAAGCATTGTTGGTAACCATGAAGACATTATTGTTGCAGAAAACCTATGAAAGATGGGTAAGTGGCTTCCAGAAGCAGGAAAACCTCCATAGGTCTCACTGAAGCATTTTCTTTCTTGCTGCCTAATGCCTTGGCTTGCCGATTCGTCTCCACCACGTGGCAGGGTAAAAGGGAACACCTGGGCATTATCCAGGTCGCTTGCACCTTTTTATCCAGCATTTCTTCAGAGAACTCCTGGCAGGGTTATTCGTCGCAGTTTGTCACATGCCGCTTGTAACTTGCCTTTTAGAGTTTCCTTCTGGGAGATGCTGTCAAGGTGGGGATGAGGGTTAAAAGGTGATGTGGAATAGCATTAAGGACAGCAAGGCCAGTATCGCCTGGCTTCCTGTGTAACACAAACAAGGCGGTCGTCTCCAGTAACTGGTGCTGCAAGCCTGCATTTATCTACACCCTGTAGAAGGGAATTACAGTAGCTGGTGACACCAATCAAAGGTGAATAGAATCATTCTCTTCCTTTGCTCCATAGGGTGGAATCCAGAAATGTTTCCCTTTGCCACAGGAGAGATTTCTATCAGGCACTGTATGCGTTTAAATAAATGGAAGGAATTTTGACCTTCCGAAGGTCCTGTGAAATCATTCAAACTTGAGATCAGGCCAAGGCATTGCATGAAAGGAGGCTGCCTGCACTGTGCATTAAGCCAAGGACGGGAATGTGGCTGATCAATGAGCAATAAGCTGACCTTAGTATGTCAGGAACCCCAGAGCCATGGAAATGACTACGGGAAGCCAAACACTTGCCTCTTTATTTAGCAGCTCTGAAGCACAAGTTGTGCAAAGTCTGTTTAACAGACTTCACCACACCAGACCTGATTAGGGTGGACTTATGCCAGAGAATCAGCAATAGTGGAAAGGAGTAGCAGAGAAGGGAGAAAACAGATGAGATTGTCTCCAAGAGAAAATAATACTTCGTGTTAAAAATTTATCACACTTCTGCAGTGTGTCTGAGGACACTTCTCAGAAGCTAATCTGATCTTTACGATGTAGCTCTGAGGGGAACAGGGATTGCTGTCTATGTATGATGAAGAAGTTCTGTTCGTCCTCCTCATCTCCCCCACCCCTCTGGGATTAACGTTCCTAGGTGCAGATGGGGCAGACTTTACACTGAAATCAAATGCAAATTTGGAGGTCTGTCTTTACAAATAAGTCACTTTACTCAGAAATTCCCTCACAGGTTTATTGGCACTGAGAGGTTTTTAAAAAATTAGAGAACATATACGCCTAATCTTCTGTTGGCAAGGCTCAAATGATGTGTTGTAGGTACTAGCTTTGCATCAGAGGAAGAAAGACTGTTTTGGGACAGAAAGTTAAGAAGCAAAACCTGCTTCCAAGCAAAACTCTGGGGAGATCATTAGCAAGGCAGAATATAACTACTTGAGCTGGAATCCATGTACGACGTGGGCATTATTGTTGCTACAGGTGTGAAAAATGCAATGGCATCCTGCGGCATATATAAATAAATAAATATAACAAAGGATGTACATACTGTTCATCTACACTTCTTTGTGGACTGATCATCCCAGCGTGAACAATGTACCTGACTGAGAAACAGAAAGGGGGCTGAGGAAAGCAAAGACATCAAAAGTAGTTCTCATTGTCTTCTAATTTGATTTCTCTTAGCTATATGTAGTTCACAAAAGGAGTGTTTACATGCCAGCAACATATTTAAATTATATGCAAACACAGCCTACCCTTTGCGTGTCCTCAGAACAGCTGAGTGCACAAGTGCAGCCCTGCATTTTACAGACAGAGTTTGTCACTCTTAAACAGATCTCCCTTGTTTGAAATCCCATGTCACTGTGGTTCAGGCAGAATTTTTAAAAATCCCTTCAGCATCTTCTTGTTCATGACAACACCCCAAGATGCCCCAAGGAAACAAAACAGGCACTATTCAGCATTCACATGGTTGCAGGGATCTTCTGCTGATGTTTCCCCATCAGTTTAATTACAGCAGTGAGAGTCTTTAGCACGGCATGTTAGAGCCTGCAAAGCAGTGATAGTTTACACCAGCTGGGGATCTGACCACTTGCCTTCAAAACCGTGGCTTTACCATTAAAAAGTAACTCAAGCAAACAAACAAACAAACAAACAAGAGTCTGATTGATTGACTCCGTTGCCTTTTTCAGACTGCTGATAAATATATTTCATTGGCTTCCTGATAGAGATCATCTGCTTGGTTAAAAGAACAAAAAATGAATTTGAAGACTGATAAAGAACATGAAGGTAGAGTGGGAGAAAAGCCTGGCATTTGAATGACACTTCTGGCAAGGGCCAACCTTGCCACATAGGCAGAGGAAGTAGTCATTTTTGCTAACTCCTCATTTGAGAAAGGTCATGTCACCATCTGGCCTGCCAAGCTTGCATTCCTCAGGACCAAAAAAAGACATGCTTGTTGCCAGCATCAGAGGAACCAGAGGAAAGAGTGAAGTTGGTTCTTCAGCCAGCCACTAAATTCTTCAGGACAGATTTTATGAGTGCAGTCTCTGGAATAAACTTAGAATAATTCTATTACTCATATGACTTTTCTATATGAAATGCACATTCCTGACCTCCTCTCTTGCTTGTATACTCAGTCTCTCAGTGGTGGATGTCAAACAAGACCTTATCTGGTCTGTACTCCTCTACCTGTCCTGCTACCTCCACCTGTTCTTGGTGAGATTCCAGACCATGAATGAAAAATACATTGAAAAATATACCTTGAAATATAGCTTGAAAGAAAATAACATATTACTTGGCCTACAGCTGCACAAAGATAATTTCAGCAGGCCTTTCATTCTTCTCCCTGAATAAAGTGAGTAGGCTAAGAAAACAAGAAAATCTGCCTGCTCAGAGTGAGTGTTTAGTTGAAATAAGGTTGATTGAAACTGTGGTGAATTAGGAGTTAAAATACATCCTGTATCACCAGAGGGAGAACACATAGGTTCACATCAGGCCAGGTTAAAGAGAAAAGTCTTCTAGCAGAGAACCAAGCACATATGATCTCATAAAATCTTGAGACTTTCATCTTGAAAGGTGAGTTGCAGGAAGTGATGTCTTGAACACTAGGAACAAAGCCCTGGCGCTCCAACCTCAAGTTTGTCTTTGCATCCAACAAAGAGACCCTTTCACCTCCCTGCTGTGCTACCACCTGGTCAGTCCACTCCATGGCAACTCTTTTGAAGGATCATGAAAACAACCAACAGGAAAACAGCAACCTAACTTGCATCATTTTTGCAATTAGGGACTTTGTGTTAAACTGTATTGCAAACAAATATTTTTAAGAGTAGGTCAAAGCTTCTCCTTCTCCTTGACACCTTCTTCTATGTTATTGAAGAAGAAGATGTTGATGAACATGCCCTGATGACCATTTGTTGGTGATTCCTGATCCAGGAGGGAACAGCATAACTTCAGTTCTGGAATCAAATCAAAACTTGGCAACATGCTGATGTTGGTGCAAAGTTCTCTGCTAATAGCATAGGACACATCTGCTGTTAGGCTCTATTTTTAGGTTCTTCTCAGTTTTTGTCTTAGAGGACACTAGGAGTTGCAGGAAAGAAGGTGAGGTACAAGTGCCTATGCATGAAGACCAGAGCTGTACTTTTATGACTGACCCATCCATTGTTTCAGAAAATACTTTTGATTCCTCTGGTCAAAGAAGGCAGATAGAAAGAACAATTTTAAGGGTTTTGAATTGTTCATACTTTTATTCTAGATGCTTTAATGGAAGTCTGCTTTTGCAACAACAGCTAAAAAGAAAATTTTCTGGTTTTATGACATAACATAGTTTTGTTAAATTGCTGTGTGTATCTGTGTGTTGCAATAAACATGATCTCTCTGTGTCTTGACCACATGAATCATTCAATTTATCACTAATCTTTGTTGAAGTTGAACCGAATTTCCTTTTTTTTTTTTTTTTTAAACATCCCAGTTCTCTGTCCTTCCAGAGCTGTGGTTGGCCTGGATTGCAGCTCCGGCTCCAACCCTCACTCCTCATAAATGCAAAGGAACCTTAGATTTTCCTTCATGAAAAAGCATCTTCAGAGCTCACTGTTGTTTTATGTCTGTGATTTTTGGCTCCAATTAACATTTTTTTATTTCATTCTTTTCTGGAATTGAAGTATCTTGCAGTTAAAAAAAACGAAGCCTCTTTCCATAGCATGGGATCCTCTTGGAGAATGCTCTTCCAGGCCTGCTTATTTGTAAATGATATCCCTAATCTGGATGGATCATTCTAGGAATCGGAGAAATATTTAACACTATAAAATTGGTGGCTGGAGCTCTTGTGATGTCATATCATGGATGGAAGGTCAAAAGGCAGTTTAATTACACTGTTTTATATACTAACTCCTGATGTGTCTCCGTATCATCCATTGGCACTGCCCCCATTTTCCTGCCTATTTTCCACCTTATTGAAATGTCTGTTTCAGGTCTCTCTGTGCTTGGATTTCAATCTCTCTGTTGGACCTTCAGTGGCTGATATCAATGCAAAAGTAGGGCCTTTGCCCTTTGATACACAGTAAACTGCGTATTATGAGCACCTTCAGGTTGCCCAGCTAGTTGCCCAGTGAGGCAGCCTCCATCCTCATAAAAGTCCCAGCTCAGGTTGGCTCTGTTATGCATGGGAACCACAAGAAGTCCAATCTGAAGCTGAATCTGAGAGGAGAATGTGGCCAAACTATTCTTGGTTGTGGCCAGTCGTAGGGATAATGGGCAATGGCTACATAGGCACTTCCACCTCCATGTGAGGAAGAGCTTCTCTGCTGTGAGGGTGCCAGAGCCCTGGCACAGGCTGCCCAGAGAGGCTGTGGAGGCTCCTTCTCTGGAGATCTCCCCAACCCGCCTGGATGCCGCCCTGTGCCCCGTGCTCTGGGTGTCCCTGCTGGAGCAGGGGTTGGACTGGATGATCTCTAGAGGTCCCTGCCAACCTCAGCCACTCTGTGAGTTTGTGAATCACTCCTTAACTTCTGCTTGAAGCACTGATAGAGCCTAGTGGAGGTTTATTTCTGCAGTTTTTGAATCCAGAGGCATTCCCCGCTGGCCCTTTCTTTCCTGCAATTAAATATTTTTAAATATTTTTTCAGCCAGAGCACTTTTAACTGGGTGTTCTTTACTTTTAGTATAAAAGCAGGAGAATATGGCTTTTCAGGCAACCCCTAATCATACCGTGGATGAAGAGTCCAAATGACTGCAAAGCACAGTTGTTAAAAGGGGCTTTTCTTTCATTTGCAGCTGCCAGGTCCCATCCCTGTGATGATCTTGTGCTTGTGCGGCCTCCCAACGGCTTTGCCGAGGTTTCCCCTCGTACTCACAGTGTGCACCTGTGCAAAGCTCACTGTGGCAGCGGAATCTGAACAACTTGGTAGCCTATGGATAGATGTATGAAACATGGATTCCTGCCTCTGAGAAAGGCCATTCCAGTGTTCAAGGAAGAGCCTTTGTGTTAATCGACAGGTAAGGAAATTGAAAGTTCTCCTCACACCCTCCTTGCTGCGGATTTCTTTCAACTAAGCCATTTTACTCCTGTTTCTGAGGGACAGAGGGAGGATTCTGTATCTTTTGTTTCAAGGCCTTAGGGTTAGAACTTCATCTCTGGCTGTCTTTAGGTTGCTACATCAAAGAAGGCAGTAGGAAATTAAAACCACGAGGATAACATAATAAAAAAGAACAAGCCATTTAGAAAAAAAAAAAAGTAAAAAGAAAAAAAAAATCAATATTTTGTCTTTAAGGTCCCCAGTGAGAAATGCTTGTGTAGAAAAGACAAAAGGGAAAACGTGAACAATGGGCTTCTCTTGCCCTAATTGCAGATACAGCAAGTATGTCAAGCGTGTATTTCAGACACAGAGAGAAGGACTGCTTTGTAAACAGGAGCAGAGCTGGCAAAATGGAAGGGCAATAGCTAAAGGTCATTGTTTAGCTTTAGCTAACTTGGAGAAACCTAATTTGAGGAGGAGCACCACTACAGCACTGTATCTGTAATTCTAGATCAGTGCGTTTTGGCTTATTTGCCTCTGGCTGACCTTGCTGCGCTTCGTAAGAAGCTTGGTCATGTACATGGGCTGCATGTTTTGGAAACACTTTCATGTTTGGGAAAATAGGTGAAGAATTGGCTGATGTTTGGACTTCGCTGAGACTAGGCAAAAGGCAAGTAGTGAAGGTCCGAGCTGCTGCAATTGGACAAAATGAGGACCTGCCCTGAGAAGCTGTAGGGAGTTGAGGGTGCACAGAGTAGCGTAGGATACTCAGTGTGCACAGTGTGACCCTGATGCAGATCTAGGTGCAGAAGAGCAGCCTCATTTTGCAAAGTCATGGATTTAGATTTACTTCCTGAGTGGAAGCCATTTTATGGACACAACCACTCTTCCATGGTGCTGTGAATATTGCTGTTGAGAGTAACAGCTGTATGCACCAGATGGCAAGTTACTTAATTCACAAAAACAAGGTGCACAGGCCACAACAAGGTAAAGAATAGTCAGATAAGTTAGATATGTTCAAGTCAACGGGACGTGGTGCAATTTTGCCATTATTCTGCCAATATATCAGGAACTAGCTGAAGTGATACCTGAACTCTCATCAGTGATCTCTGAGAGGTCGTGGAGGATGAGTGAGGTCCTGGAGGATGGGAGAAAGGCTTTTAAAAAGCAGAAATAGGAAGACCCAGGTAATTATAGACCAGCCAGCTTGACCTTGATACTGAGAATAATACTGAAGCAAATTATTGAACAATCAATTTGTAAACACCTAGAGGAAAATAAGGTGATAAGAAACGGAGAGTATGGGTTCATTGAGAACAAATCACATCAAAGCAATCTAATATCCTTCTTTGACAGGTTAACTGGCCTAGTGGATAAAGGCGAAACAGCAGATGTGATAGATCTTGACTTTAGTGAGACTTTTGCCACACATCCACATGACATTTTCATAAGTAAAACAGAGAAATATGGTTTAGATTAAGTTATTATGTGATGGTTACAAAAATATTTGAAAAAATTGGACTTATTGGTAAAGCAGTTATCAATGGTGTTTGTTGTCAAACTGGGAAAAAATATCAAATAAGATCCCACAGAAGTCTGTCCTAGGTCCAGTATTATTCAGTACTTTCAGCTTTGATGATGGAATATGTAGCACACTCATAAAAATTGCAGCTGATACTAAGCTAAGAGGAGCTGCAAGCACTTTGAAAAACAGGATTTGAATTCTAAATTAACTTGATAAATTGGAGAAATAGTTTGAAATCAATAAGATGAAATTCAATAAAGACAAGTGCAAAGTATTGCTTTTTAGGACAGAAAAATCAAACACAAATATTAAATTGGAAACAACTAGTTTGGGAGCAGTTTTCAGAAGAGAGGCTTAAGATGGAGCACAAACAAAATGAAATACAGAAATGTGAAGATGTATAAAGAGAAAATTCCATTGTGGGATGAGTGAGAAATAATATTGTAACTAGAAGGTAACTATTTCACTCCGCTCTGGGTAGTGAGGTCTGACCTGGGTATACTATATCTGAGTCTAGTGGTCATAGTATATTTTAAAATATAGACAATTTGGAAAAATTGTGTGAGGAGGGAAAACCAAGTCTTAGAATCCATCTTTTATGATGAAAAGCCGAATTAACTGACATCTGTCAGTGACATGTCCTCCTGACATCATTTCTACTTTTACATTTCTATAGCATTTCACACATCTGAGTCATGGGAAATACTCACGTGGACAAGACAAACAAGAATTATTAACGCACAGACGTATAGACATGCATTTCCTAAAAAAAAAACTTTCTCTCCGCCAAATCTCCCTTTCCCCCCACTTTTTAAAAACATCTGTACATATGATGGAGAAGGTTTTTCTCCGTTTAGAAGAAATCATGTTTCCTTTACTCTCCATTCTACCTGTCTGTGCTTGGCAAAGAGAAAGAATTCACTACTAATTCCATACTTATCTGAGAAATTATGGAGAGAGATGGATCCAAACATGTCATCCAGGAAGTCTTCTTTTTTGGACTAGCCTTACAACTGTGCAGGAAAAGACCCCCCCTAGGTCAAAAAAAGAGACATTTTGAAAATATCTGCCATAAGCTGCCATAGGAAGTGCTCTGTTCTTTATTTTGGTCTAGCTACACAGTCTGGGCAGGAAGTTTTATAAATATGCCTCCCCCTGTTTTAATGAAAAACATGGGAAAAGCTGCACGGTATTTTTATGAGACTTTATTGGTATGAGTTGGTGTGTTATTTATGGGACAATTCTAGATAGCAAACTCTTGTTACCACCTTATTCTGCTTTCTGTGTGAGCTACATACATCTCAAAACCTAGCTCTGAACTGAAGTGACAAGTGGGAGCCTCTTTGGGTTGTGTAATCTTAGGTCAGAAATCTTAGTCACCAAGTCTTTGTTTATGTGAAGATCAGGAGATGAAAAACATTGCTTTAGGTTAGCTCTCTGAACTATCCAGTTGGGGTTTAGGTGCAGATTTTGCACTCTAAATTGTGGTAGGAGACACCTCAAACAAAACTTGAAGAAGACAATGTCTTCTCTTGTATGTACTTACTTATTTACATAAAATAAACTTGTAATAAAGCTTTCTTAAAGGTTTGAGACTGGTTGCTATGAAAGAATTGCTCATCCTGCTGTGAAACTGGATTCTTTCATTTACATCTCTGGAAATCCTTTTCCTTTGTGTATGTTGAACCAAAGAGGCCTCCAGTTTTGCGAACGGAGCTAGGAAAAGAAATTTGGTTATTCAGAGAAGGGGCGTTTCATACATAAAATGACCGGTAGGCACCTGCTTTGAGCAGTCAGCTCTCAGATACTTGGAAGTGGATTGGTCCAGGCTGTGTCCTAGTTCTTTCTACAAGTCCAAAGATACCAAAGCCTGTTCCACCTGGAGAGCTCTAAAACAGTGTAGTGCTGTGCATCCTAGGTCATGGGTGCCTATATGCCACAGCTGCTGGTGTTACTGATCTTCATCTTCTTTAGCTCACTCCAGCCCGATTCCTGTTCACACATATGTCCAGAATAGATGCTTTAGCTTCAGCTGATGAAGCTAAATGATCTCTGTTGCCCTTTGCAACTGAACTTTCACCAGTACTGAGCCCCTCTGGCTCTGTTGAGGTATCAGCAAGGATTTATGCACTAGTTAAGTCCCACTTAAAGATTATTTTGAGACTTTACAGATGATATGTAGAAAAATAAATTTGCAGTTGGTGACCCGTCTATGTAATATGCTTAGTCTGGTAAGAAGATACACCATTACACATATTTATAATGAAACCTAGAGCAAAATAGCATTTCAGAGGGAATTTTAGGGTAAGAAGTTTTGGGGGGGTCATAGGAAATTCTGTCATTACCTTCTTGTGAAGAGGTGGGTGCTGTTTTCTGCAATCTGATAGTTTTCCAACTTTCATTAGTTGCTACAAATGGAAGATTTGTGGCAGTATGGAAACAAAACTGTTGTCCTTATCACTTGCAAAAGATATTATTAGAAATAAAATAAATATTCTTGATCTAAATTTGGGCTGGATTAATTTGGCATATTTCAGTTAAGTGTGTCTGCTTAGTAATGGAGACAGAACTGAGTGAACTTTTCAGAAGAGGAAGAAAATCTAACTAAAATATTTTTTAAATCTTATTTAAAATGCTGCCAAAAACAAATGCATTTTGCCCCTGCATGAGACAGGGTTGTCTTTGCTTTTCATCGCAACCAACTGGCAAAATCTCCTTAGAAGACATTTGCCCTTATCTGAAATGAATTTACTGCCTGTTTCATCCTAAAAATACCAACTATAGAAGTCTTACCATCAAAAAAGCGGGAAAAAAGCATAATAAAACAAAGTAACCAAGCAGAGCTCAATTCTTGACCTGATTTCTACATTTTAGAGAATGAAATCTAAAATTAGAGAAAAATTTAAGTGAGAAGGGGTCTTTCCTATGAAACTACCTGGTTCATTCACCCTCACAGAGCAGAGCTAGAAGAGGGATCTACCATCATAGCCACCACATTGCAGATATCCTGATTTTTTGAGATATTGTCAGCGAAGATTGAAGATCTTTTACTCTCTCCAGCCTTGGACAGAAGAGATTTGATCCAATTCTGAAGCCTTTTAGATTATCTAAGGCTGAATCTTCCCTTGAGGTCCCATATGGCTCCCCTTGTTGAGCATGAGGGCAGCCCAAAGCAGAGTGTGGTGGAGAGCCGTGACCATGCTGCTTAGACATGGGACCACTCTGCTCCTTTCCTGTGACTTCTCCAGGAGCCAGAAGGGATGGACCACCTCTCCTGCAGGCTTTTTGGATTTCCATGGTGGCCCCAATTACCGCAGCACAAAGAACAAGGGAACCTTCATCCAAGTGTTGTGGGGCTGTCCATGAAAACACCAGCACCTCCACAGCTTGATTCACAGCTTACTTAGACTTTAACTTAACATGTTTCTACTGAAGCTTATTTATCAGTGAGAATAGGTTTCTTTGTTCAAAGGTACACACCATCTGTGATATAGATACATTGTTGTGGGGATATATTTTAATGGGAACCTCATCATGGCCGGTTGGTGTTGTTTGAAATAAGTTACATGAATAATGCGGAATTTCAGTGTGGGGTTAAATACTGGGAGCTGTAAAGTAGCAACATAATGGACTATTTGATGGATTGACACTCCCTCTGCCTCCCTCTGTAAAATGAGCCTTAAACTGTCCTACAACTACCACTCCCCTGGGACGAAGTCCTCTGATACTGAGGACATGCTGAGGACCAGGACAGCCTGTAGTGACACTTACGGTGGCACTTCTCATTCAACATTGAAGCCAGCCTCCACCAAAGTGAAAGGATTTCACTATCCTCCTTATTAACTGATCTTCGTACAGGCATTTAGGGTGTGCTAGACTGTCTCCCCTGCTGCTCCACAGCTTTAATAAACAGGATCAGTATGTAGAGTTATGGGCTTACTGGTGCTCCTTTTTTCTTTCTGGTCTGCAGTAAAGGCATCTCTTCTTGCCAGTCTCCCTCCCTGCCTGTTTAGATCCCCTTGCAGCAATTCATGATTAATGGCATGTATGTTTGAGTGTGTGCATGTGCACACACAGATGCCTGTGAATGAGACCTTGAGTAAGTATATCTGTAGAGTTTTCCCATACATATTGTGCTATCTGTGACTTAGCTCTTTCCCTTAATATTACCGTCTTTGTCTATCTTGACACCTAAATATATGATTGTTCTCTTTATTTTCCAAACTGTGATTAATTAAAGCACTTCTCATTTTCCTCACAATACCTTTTCATTTTTTTCTGAGACTAATCTTCAATTAATAAGGCATGTGAGCATATAAATATAAAATGTCTGTTGTGTATTTTTCTTGCAATAAATCTGATCATTATTTGTACTGCTGCTCAGGCTATTTTCCCTAAGGTATGCTGAATTTGATCAAATCACTACAGCACTGGAATCCTGAGTGTTACCCAATTGTGTGTTGCTTATTCTTAATCTAGGTGCTTTTAAGAAGGTCGTCAATTTGACTTTATTGAATTGTCAACGTTCAGAGCAGGGAAGGGAGTCCAGTAGCTGATCTAACCATGCCACAGATGGCTAAATACCCCTTACTCTGAAGAGAAAGAATTAAATGTAGATTCAAGTTACACAATGTGATGTGAAAGTGTGGGAGACAGGATTTTTGCAGAGGAAACAGCTGTCCACAGTTGATTGAAACTGACTCTGAAGACTTCTTTTATATCACACTTTGGGAGAGGAGAAAAATAAGTGAGTCCTTGTCCTCTAATTCTCAAGGTTCACCTTGAAACAGGCTCTCTGCCTTGTTTCAAGGCTCTCAAGGCCGCCTTGCTGGAGTTTGTTTCCTTTTTTGCAAAAGAAATCAGGCCACTACTTTCTGGAGTAAATTCAGTATGACTGGCCACCGCATAAAGTACTTGAGGCTTCCACCTTCCTTTACCTTCTACAGATACTACGAAGTACTGCCAATTTTAGTGTTCTCCCCATTCATTTCAGTATTGCTTAATACTCCTCCTTCAGACACTGGGTCAAGACAAGCAAAGGGATGACCATGAGTCTGTGTCTGCTGTTTTCCAAATCCTTGGTGTACGATTACTGATCTTGTAGAAAACTGTAAGAGCAATGACAGAGAGAAGGAATGGGAGTGTCTATGAGCGGACTTATTAAAAGGTAAAAATGACAGGAAGAGAGTTAGAAGAAGGGTGTTTGTTGATGGCACCTATATTAGTTTGCTCCTACTTGCAGTTTCTCAAGGCAGCACCTTGGTTCAGGAGAAAAAGGAGAGCAGTTAGAGCCTGGTAACTGACAGACAGGACAGGATGGACAACCTAATTTCTGCTGGCTTCTACAAAAACACACAGGCAGAATCTAAAAAGAACTCAGGAGGCATAGATAGGTCTCAGCAAGTGGTGTTTCTTGTCCTCTGTGTCATTGCCAGGAGTCTGGACAGACCATCTGGGTACATGTGTCCGCATATGTTGACAGCTGGATGGCACACCTGGATGCACACTTCCTAGTCAGTGACTGCTGGACACGTGTTAGTTGCGCTTGAAACTCAACAGCTGTAAACATCAGAGTACAAATGAGTGAAATATGGTTTACTTTTTTTTTTTTAATCATCTTCTTTTCTTATGAACTTGTACATTAAGATTTCCTGCAATGTTATGTTGGATATTGTATAGTGACCATGAAGGTGAAAGCTTACGCAATGCATTATTTGATGCTCAGTGTTTTTCAACCTAATGTTGCCTGTTTTGGTAAATTGGCCAATTGGAAGTTATGAATGAAAAAAATTATGGCCAAAGGATAGATGGCAATAATACATTGAATCTTTGTAATGCATACCAGAAATTGTACTTAGCATGAGTGGTCACCCTTCTTATGTAAATAAAGTTTTTAAAAAATTTTGGCACTGAGTTTCTTGTGTTACTTGACCTCACTTATTGTTGGATATAATCCTGATTGGACAGTTCACTTATATGCTTATGATTCTTATCCAGTTATATAACATAAATTAATGTCACTATTATTTGTAATATGATGCGTTTAGAGAATGTTGAGAAGAGCCATAGAAAGAAGATGTAGTCATTATCATGATCAAAAAGCAGGGTAAAGACAGAAGCCTATGATGCATGTGTCACGCAGAGCTCATTAATGGGTATAATTTAGTTAGTCCTGAGGTAAAGACTCTTTAGGACATTTTTGCTGTATGGGAAGAGAAGGCAAACCTAATTTTAAAAGGTTGTCACCTTTTCAAAAGTATATTCACAGCTCTGTGAGTTGAGAAATTCGAATGAAGAGGAGGGGTCATTGTTACTGGGCTTTTTATTACTTTTTTTCTCCCCTTCTCATTCAAATGAAGATTATCCAAGATTAATGAAAAAGAGACAGAGGCTATTCTGAGAAAAGATATAGCCAACAGAGGAAATCTAGCTGGTACATAGGAGCACAGGAGAATCTGAATAACTTTCAGTAAGAAGGAAAGTTAACAGGAAAGAGAGTCAGTAGTGAAGTTGGAAACACATTCAGATGAAACTTCAATGGTCTCTTCAGTGAAATATCAGTTAAACTGCTGTCTATTTAGACCAGATGATAAACTGAGCTGGACAATGGTAATTAGTGGAGTTTGACATTTAATATAAAAGACATTTGGTCTTCCAAGCCTATTGAGAGGCTGGAATAAAAGGGTCATTGTATAGGTTGGGTTCAAGTGGCTGATGCCAAGTCTCAGAGTGTAGCCAGGGACCAGAGAGTGAAAAATTCTAGAGGTTTGGGGTATACAGCTGTGGTGAATTGTGCTTGTGAAGCTAGTGGGCAATGTTTTAAAGACCCAGGTAGAGATCAAGAGAGCTGAAAAACATGGGAGGGACCAGGCAAACATGCTCTCAAGGGAGCACCTCTGACATGCCACATTGTATGTGGTCCATAGAGCAGTCAGGGCATCATGCACAGTCCGTTTTCTCTGGTACATGTGAGCCCCAATGGCAGGATGTGAACATCATAATTCCCTTTTTGAGAGGATTTCAAGAGTTGTGGCCTGCAGTCTGGTACTATGTGTAATGTATGATATTGTATTGTCTAGAAAAATGGACTATCCAATTGTTTCTGATTGTCTGCCCACACAGAAATGTGCAAAGAGCTAAAACAGACATGCGTGTCTCAATTCCTGACATATCCTTTTGCTACTATTGCACACATCTTTATTTTCCAGGTGGAACACATGCTTCTCAGGAAGCTCAGGTTGGGCCACTGTCTCAGTCTTATTCTATAGGAAGGAGTTTCAATTGCTTTGAAAGGCATGTTGGGTGGACAGAGTCCCCGTAATGGGACCTGAATGGCTTAGTGGGATCTCTGCAACATCATTTACAACAGTAATGGGAGTCACTGTTTTGACTATAGTTTGGAGGAAACTAATGTTATTGGCATCTTCAATCAAACTACAGAACTTGGCATGGATGATTGTCTATCCATCTATCGATATTTGCCATCCTTGTTGGCAAAAGCAGAACAACATTTCATTGTTTCTTTTTTCCTCTTCTACTTAAAAAAAGAATTGCCATTGTAAATGGGAATAAAATTAATTTTACTCATGAAATTATTCTTCATTATTGTTGGCTTTCTTCTTAAAAGTCAGTGGATTATGCAGTGTCATTTCTTCATATCTCAGATATGCTGGTTCAACACCCCTACTTTCTCATTCACTGTTGTTTTGTCTTGTTGCTTTCGGCAACTAGTTTGGTGATACTCATCTTTCTTGGGTGTGAAGATGTCTTTCTTGAATTGTAGATAAGCTTTTCCTCTCCACAGTTATAACTACAACCTTCTTTCTGGAGCTCTTAATTATCAGTTAGTTAATTACAGTCAGCTTAATGTAGACTAAGAAGAGGAACATATTCAGTAGCTCAAAGATATCCTTCCAGTTTCAGTGTTCTCTGTTTTCCCTTCTGAAAATGTGCAAGGCAAATTACCCATGATAATTTATAATGAATATATATTACAGAATCTCAATAGCATTTGTAAATAAGCAGTATTTTTTTGAATATGTTCCATTTCTGTAGGTATTTTTTTCCTCAGAATATTATAATTGCATCCAGTTTTACTGAGAAAAATCTCATATCCCATCACACTCACTCCAAGAAATAGTGGTGGACTATAGAGCTAATACTTTATTTTAGAGCGAAGGATTGCCTGGAGAGGAAAAGGCCACGTGACCCTATAGTTTTCTCCCTCGTAATTTAATCTGATTCATACCTTTATGCTTTCATTTATTTACCTACAAACCATCTCTCTGTCTTTTATACTAATGGTTTCTTTCTTAGTGTAATTTGGTGACTAACAACGTCATGTGTGTTTTGTCCTTGAGTGTGTATGATACCTAGTAATTAGGCAGCCACCTTGCAGAGTCAAATCCACTCTGCATCCATCAAGCAATGACTATTAAGCACTTCAACACGCAAAAGGTCTTTTAACACAAACTTGCAATGCCTAGTAAGCCAAGGGATTCTCCTACTAATCCTGGCAATATATGTACAGTAAAGCATGGTAATGATGGTCATCCCTTAAGATATGTGGTGGTATCTGATAGGTTAGGGTTTGAGTGGTTAGACAGCGCACTAATTCTGAACATTTTGCTTCCTACTCTGCTACTAATCATAAGAACATGTCACATGGTTTCCTTCCATACAAACATCTGATCTTGGCGGTTTACTGTTTCGTAATATCCTGTAGCAGACACTACCCACTAGTACATACGTGGCACAGGAGTTCTTTCTCTAATGCTCTCAAATCAGCATCTATACACAAATACATATGTAATGAAGACAATTTGCTAGCAACAATATGGGGTATTGCAGCTATTTTCTGGTGTTATGGGGATGTCTGTGTATCTTAGCATGCCAACCGCTGGAGAATGCTCGCCTTTTTCATGTTGATTACTGCAATATATGCTGCTAGAATTTCCTGTTTACTTTTAACTTTGGGCTGGATTCTGATTCCTTTAGTTGAGCTGAATAGCACCTTGTTCTGCAAATGGTCCTATTGACTCAATGGAGTCATTCATGGATAGGAGTCATTCAATGTGACTGAAAGTCATGGAATCTAGTCCTTAAATCATATTTGCTATTGGGATATAAGTGCATGTTTGTGTGGGGGTGTTTTTTAAACACTTTTACAAGGGACTTTGGTTACCCTGTTACACCTCACTGAAACCTTTCAGAATTAGAATGACTGTTAGGTCACAAAGCCTAATAATGTTCTCCGTTGTTGTTTGTTTCATGCACTGAATTAGAAATTAATTCTTTTTCAGATTCACTGACATATGCTTCTACGCTTATGTTCTCCATTTAATTTATCCCATGATATGTGTGCCTCATCAGATGTGACAGATTGGGGTGATTCTGTCAATAATTCATATTTGATACAGAGTAGAAGGAAGTTAAGAGGGAATTATGAAGTATTATAATCCCTGTCCGTTTTAAAACTGAATGAGTTGGATTAAAATTGACACCTTTGACCAGGACACTTAACATGCAAAAGCAAACCCTATGAGCCTATGGAGTGATAGAAGCTTGTTTGAAAATAATATAGGAAGTCAGAAGAGAGGATAGCAATTGACATCTTCAAAAGAAGTCCTCTGGGCCTGACTTTTCAGAGGTGAGGAAGCAGCCACAGTGCTCATTAAATTCCACTGCAGTTCCAGGTGCTCAATACCTCTGAATATCAAGCAATTAAGTGAGGCTTGCAAACTGGGATCCTGCAAGCTGATGACAGTTAAGGCTGCCCCGCTTGAAGGTGCTGCCAAAGGAGATACTGAGAAGCTAGAGGTTGAAGAGGAGAACAGTGAAATCGATGCTGTGTTTGTTCCAGAGACTCTGCAATGGTCTCTGACTTCTCTGGGGCAGACTGAGATGCTCTGTTTGGAAATGGTAGCCAAACAGGCTTTTGAAAGCAGTCCTAAGTGGGCCAGAAGACGCGAGGACCATAGGATGTTTTTGCTAAGCCTGGGGCAGGGGTAGCGTTATCACTAACACCTTGAGTTTACTTTATGATCATTGATAGAAAGCAAAGACTCCTGTGAAGCCAGGCAGGCTTTTAGTAAAGCAAGTGTTTTTCAGAGCAGGGACAGCTGCATCTTCATATGAAAGTCATGTGTGCAAAAAGTGACTTCCAGTTATCTTTCTTCTGCTACAAATGGTCTTTCTACAAGGACATTTGCTTGATGTATTCCCTCATTACTTTGGTCCTTGACTGACAGAGACATCCTTGGATGTTCCATTTTAGAGGGAACATGTAATTAGAAATGTTTTGTGGCTCCCTGGAAAGCTGGAGAAATATGATTTTGCTGCAATATAAGTAGTAACAAAAGTTCTTTCGAATCCCATGAGAATAAGATCTGCCTATGAGGATTTGTCTGATATTGCACATTTCTCTTTGTACAGTCTCCTGTGGGATCCTTCTGCTGTGTCTGCAATGTTCTGCAACGTGTGTGTCCATCTTGCCCACGTTAACCAGTGCAGCCTGAAACTATTCTTCAATTTCTCATGGAATTGTCTTCTGAGGACACTATGTTATGACAAAAAAACACCTTTAAAGTTGTAAAATGGAAAGTCCCAGGACTCCTTGGCTTTTCCCAGCTTGCTTTTTTTTTTTTTTCTCTCAACCAGACCTAGGAGGATTGGCCCCTCCTCACCGATCGAAGCACTTCCCCTTGGACCAACACTGCTTTACTGGGCACTCTCAGGGTCTGATTTATGTGCTGAGAAAAGCAGTCACACCTAAGCGAGCAGTCCCAAGTCTTTCTGGAGGGTGAAGAGTTCTTTTTCTCAGATGCTACTCAGGAAAACACAGTGTAATTCAACTGCATGGGCCTCAGAGTGTTGAGAAGGCAAAATCCAGCTCGGGCAATCAAGAGTGATACTGTGTGGCCACACAAAGGAAGTTCTAAGGTTTCACATCTTTGTGTCTTGTTAATTAGATATGGCAGTACAGGGAAAAGCACTAAGTCAGGAATACTGTAGCTGTCTCCTCCTTCAATTAAAATAGATCAGATTTAAGACTAAGCCCTCATCACCTGTTGAAGACAAATTGACCCTGATTTATGCTTTATATCCTTTTTAAAACTGTCACAAAGGTGGTGATGAAATCTCATGTTACGGTGGGGCTTGCATTTATTGATGCTTTTCCTGTTAAAGGCTCTGAGCACACAAAGATAATGTATTAACAAAGGATGGGGGTAACTGGTGCTTACAGTGGGCACACGTAGGTGTGTGGGAGCGCTGCACACAAATGTGGGCCCAGATTATTTGAGTGTCTTGGCTGTACTACAGGATGAGCAAAAAATGAATGTCCTGTGTAATGACTTTCATCTAAAGGACCCCAACTTGCTCTAGAAGACACATTCTAGAATCTGAAGATGGTGGTTTCAGGTGGACTGATGATACAGCGGACCTGGTGCTTCTTTCTTCTGTGCAACTTTAGGTTGGCAATTACTGGGATAACGTTAGTGGAGTTATTGTGGTACAAAGCTGTGTTAGGTGTTCCAGTAAGGAGAAGAGTAGACATTGTAGCTATAGAAAAGTGAGGATTGGGCTTGGTCAGTGTTTTGAAGCTGAGTTTGAAGAAAGAGACACCTGATTGTAATTCACATTGCTTTACCTCATGTGAAAAAGGAAGGCGAAATTAGAATGAGGAAGATAAAGGTTATGTCTCACCTGTAGTATGGAAAAACAAATTTTTGACTTAGAGTGATCTGCAATGAACAATTATAACAATAAAAAACCTTGCATGAGGACTGTAGTCACTAGGTAGCAGGAATGCTTGAAAGCAGGGATTTACAGCTTTCACAAAAGTGTTCTCCTCCTGCTCCTTTGTAAAAGATAAACAATCTGAGAAGTTTCCTTGAAATAGAATTAGCATCTCTTGATGAGCCTTACTGCCTTCATCATCCACCAGCCTGAAAAAAGCCTCAGCAAGTGTTTGAGCTAGCTTCTGTAGTGACAGACCCAGAGCACTGTTCTGTCTTGTGACTACACAAACAGTGCAATAACAAGCATTTTGCCCTGTCAGTCTCTTTTTTTTGTTGTTGTTGTTGTTGTTTTGTTTTGTTTCACTGTGTTTTCCCCACAGAGAAGTTAACTTTGAAGGAAAGAGAGAAAACTTGCAAAACCAAAAGAAGAAAAAAATATTTTCCCAGGGTAGACTATTCTGTTATATAACAAACCAGAAATATTACTGTGTGCTGGAAGGGAAAAAAACATGCTTGAAGAGCAAGATGAAAACAAAACCTAAGGAGTAAGTTTTGAATGTATCCTTAATGCAAACGGAGAAAAATGAAGACAGAGATGGTAAATGTTATAGCAGTCATGGCACTCTGCTTACAGATTGCAATTCCAAATGTCATATGCTGTAAGTCCTCCTTGCTCCTCTGATTCAGAAGGGAAACTTTTCCCTCTTCACTGCCTGACCATGAATATTATTCTGCAACCTGTCTCCAAAATAAACAGTATTGATTTCCACTTTAATAGTTTTGCATATTATGTAGTCTCAAAACTACTAAACATGCTCTTTCTCTTTACAGTCTGGAAAACCAGAAATCTCAACCTAATCTTTCTGCTGCTGATGAGTTTTGATGAGGTTGTTTTTTATCTCTCTGTTATTAGAGAGCAGGTCAATGCTGCTCCACTTGTTCTGTAGATTTTTTACCACTCTCTAGATGTCAGGAATATTCTTTTTATCTTCTCTTTTGAATCCCCTGTTAATCATATCATGATGCACCTTTTTCAAATCTATAGTTTTATTGAATGGAGTTTTTAATCTTTGCAGAACTCCTAACCAGTCACATCCATAAAGAAATGAAAAAAAAAAAAATGGTATTCATATCACCTGATGTGGTTGGTTTTTGGGCTCTGCAAAGATTAAAAACACAGTAAGACTTGAGAGCATCCTAGGGGGAATATAGAGGTTGCTATTAATATGTTCTTCCTTTGAAGAGAACTGATCTAAGAGTTTGGAAATAGAGGAAAAGTGACTGTTTAAAGCAATAGACAAGGTTGAGATTTTAGATACATACTGCAGAATATTATGGTAAAAAAAAGAAACTGTGAAAATGATGAGAGGCAATAGGGAAGTTACTCCTAGGATGATTCTCATTGTCAAGTGCTCAGACAGGCTAATTTCCATTGCAGCATTACCCTAAAATGATTGGACTGGTGTTGGTGGTGGGACAACATCTTCTACACTCATGTAGCATGCTCCAAAGCAGCTGGGTAGTCAGGAAGGAGGCTTTAAATGCAGCTTTCAGCAGCCTTTTCTTCTCATGTCCTCATATCATGGCCACCAGCTGAGAGGACCCTTGTCCTGGAGCCTCCTTGGACCAGGCACTCAGTGGTGACTTCTGGTCTCTAGCCAAGGTGCAGGCTCCTCCTGCCTCTAATCTTTGCCATTCACCAGTCTCTCCTGGAAAATGCAGTTTCCAGCCTGATATCCTGCTTGGGATATGCAGCAGGCCAGCGCATCTGCAGAAGAAATCAGCACCGCGTTGGAAAGGCTCCACAGAAAAATAGCAGGGAAAGGGAGAGCGAGGAGGAGCATCAGGGAAGGATGGGGCCTGGGGGCAAACCCAGAGGAAAGCGCAAAAGGAGCAGGACAGGAAGGGAGTGAGACCTTTAGAGAAGGAGAGGGAAGGATGAAAACACTGCAGTGGCAAAGAGTGTCCTTGTCAGAAATGCCAGGGTGTCTTTTCAGGTCCGGATTTTTCATCTGTCCTTCAGAAAGCTGTGTCACAGCCCTGCCTGAAAAATGTGTATTTAGAAGATCAGAATATGAGATTATTTACTGGACTCCTTGTTTCCAAGACAGAAGGGACTCTTTGGATCTTTCAGGGTGAATCCTTTGCAACACACTCATCTGAATTTCCAAAAACTTCTACTTAAGAGGCAAAAATTTGAAGAAATTCACCGGAAGCCTTTAAAGCAAAATTTAAGTTATTCCACATTAAACTTAAGACTTTATCTCCAGACCAGTAACTCCTTTTTATTCCTCATAAGTGACCGTAGGCTGTTAATTGACCTATCCTCTCAAAATCTCTCTCCTTTTTTTTTTTTTTTTTTTAAGACTTGATTTATTTAACTATGAGGGACATCTGATGCTTTCATCTTTCTCACAGCCCTTCTCCAAGCCACCTCCAATTCAGGACAGCCTCCCTGCACTGCAGGTTGTGGGCGGCTTTTGCAGAGGGGAAAGGAGGAGGGAGCACGGAGACCCTCCGATGGGCAAGACGGGAGGAAATCCTGCGCGGCTGCATCCCCCGTGCAAGTGCGACCACGGACGCAGCCGCGGGCAGAGGAGACGCTGCTCCCCTTCTCCATCACCTTCTGGTGCCTTTGCAGCTCCCCTCCTCTCCGCACGGGAAGAGCAGCCCTGGCAGCGCCCCGCAGAAAATGTCTTTTGTTCTGCACAGTTTCCGGAAGCTTTTTGCCGTCCCGAGGATGGAAATTCTGGCTGCTGAGTTCCTCTCATCAGAGCACTGTCTGGCTGCCTTTGTTTGGCCCTGGGCATTTTAAAATTACTCTGCAGCTGTTTCCCACCCACTTTTTATCTGTCATCTTTCTACGGATGTCAGCTGATGTTGGAATAAATATGCGAGGATTTGTTTGACTCGCTCTGTTTTTTTTTTTTTTTTTTTTTTTTTTTTTTTTTTTCCCAAATGCATTTTTGAAATTTAAAATGAGAGGCAAACAAAGAAATAAAAATAAAAGATTAGCAGATATTAAATAGCACAAATTACAAGGAGCCTGAAACCAAAAGCCTGGATCAGAAGAATCCCAGACTCCAGGGGAGTTGAGGCTGGACCTACATCCAAATCCACACATTGTGGTTTACTCTCAATTATATAATAAGCCAAGCCAGAAGTCTCATTCAGGGCAAAATGGAACATGAGCTGAATTTAGGTCTGGAGCTGAATTTTGCCTTGCAAGCCCACAGCCAACTGGCAGGACCAAAATGCATTTAGAAAGGAACGACTTAAGTGTGTAAAACTTATTACCAATGAAAAACCAATAGAAGGCTGTAGAAGGAAAATATAATTCCAGCCTAACTTACAGGACCAATCTGCAGTTGACTGACAGGAGTAATTTTACTCACACACCTCAGTTATTATTAACAGCTCTCCTGGACTCAATTCCTCTTGCTGTTTTTACATCACGATGGCTGTGCTGACTTCAGTGAAGCTATGCCTAATTTACACAACTACCAATGGCCAGAGAATAGGTGCACTGAAATTATCTCTGTCTGATCCATGTCTAATAAAGAATGACTTACTAAAATAACAGACGGTTTATATATTTATTTTGATAGTGGCCTACATAAAAAATATACCTCGCGATCCAAGTAAATATGAAAAAGCTGCCAAATCTGCCCATATAAATCTCTATGATCTCATTTTTTCAACATTTTTTAATTATAAAAGAAAAGTGTTCACACTCCAAATTAGGAAGAGTGGGAAAAGGTCAGATTATTTTGTATTTTTCAGAACAGCCAATGATGCAGAGGTATCTTTTTAAGATAAGAAACAAAATATTAATTTGTGATCAATTCAGAGGAAATACATTTGGTATTTTGGGTTAATTCCCATTCTATATCAAAACAATAAGCTATTTTTTTTCCCTGCTATCTATTACCATTTGGCTTCACTGGTTGTTTTGCCCGAATAAAAAGAGAAAAGACATTATAAAACAATTTCCACTATTTAATTAAAGGCCAAATACTATAGTATTTGAAAAAGTAGGCATTGATCTATATTAGAAGTCGGAAAATTATTCATTGTGAAAAAGGACTTGCTGCTTCTCTATTCACAACTGACTTGTGAACTGATCAGTGCTTCTGTGAACATATTTTACCCTCATGTTTGCCAGCAAGCTTATAAGAACAAATTTCCGAGCGGGTATTCTCCTTATCTGTCTGTCTGTCATCTGTGGCATATACTTGATCTATTAATTCAGGAGTTTTCTGATTTTTCTTCCATGGTTTAAATGTGAATCTTCCTTGCTGTATCAAACACCACTGCTGATGTAGAGAATGTTCAGTCATCATTTTTGGTGAGGGGCTGCAATTTCCAAAGCTTCTGCAATTTGAAGTACTGACAGTTTTACCACTTAAACACTTTTTTCCCCCTTCCAGTTTTTCAAGACACACCGGCAATAGCAGATGCTCTGATTTAATTATTAATTATTCCAGATAATTCTCTTTTCTTGACAATTTTAGAATAAAAGACTCAAGTTGTTTAAGGGAGCTCAGCACTTGTTATAAATTCACTCCATTTAATATCTAGTATTTTTCTAGACATTTGCTTCTGAAGGCGTTTAGACATCTGCCTATAGCTCTGATGGATTTCCAGATTTCACACCCATATGCTAAGGTAGAAATAATGTTGGAATTAAAAAAAAAAAAAAAAAAAAGAGTATTCTAGTCTTCAAGCTGTAGGTTGTTGATGACCAATCTTGCCTAAAATGCTAGCCACAGTGGTCACCTTGCTAATTCATGATATTAAATTCTTTTTGGACACCCTTGTTAGGCTGGTCATTGCTATCTAATAATGGAAATGGAATAATATCTTCTGCATATCTATCCCTTAAAAAGGATGCTTACTTGGTTGTTGCTGTAGTTTTAATTAGACCAGACTTTTCTTTCCTGCCTAATTATTTAACCCATTAGTGATGCTGACCTATAAAGTTCACTCACTTGTCACTACAGACACCTTCACTGCAAATTTAGTATAAGCAGGTTTTTGCAGTTGAAAAATGTGATGCTTGTGTTTCAGCTATTTATGTTTTTTCTCTAGTGAAATCTGACTTACATTTTTCAGTCAGACAGGGAAGAAAATGACAAATAATGCTTGACTAACACAATTCATCTTAGTGCCTATCTCAAATACCAATAGACATGAATAGAGAACAGTTTTTTTTTTTTTCTAATTTTGCATTAGACAGGCTTCCGTGTTGAAAGAAAACTTGGCAATGTTCAGTTATGTGTATGGATGTTGGATAGCAAAGGAGCATGGTAAAGCTGGGGAAATTATAATAAGTATTCAAATAACCATTACAAGAAGCCGCAAAGGGTCTGGTCTCTGTCCTTCTCACCAGTGGGTTTGCAAACCAGACCAGCAGCCACAGATCCCCTGCGCCCGTGGCCTGCGAGTTACTGGAAACGCTGACTTTGCAGAAGGTTGAGCCCTGCGCTGTACAAGACACCTTGTGCTGTTGAATCCCTATATACCTTGTGCATCCTCTACTGTTCATTAGATAACAGTGCAAACAAAATCCCATTCTGATAAAAAAAAAGTTTTTAGAAAGCACATAATAATCACCAGAATGAATGACCGTTTAAAAAGGGACCTCTTGCACCATCTGACCAGCTGAATGTGTCCGATGTGCTGTCGGGGCTGCGCAAACATTTCCCTGTAGGATTATTCTGCTAGACGATTGAAGCTGCTGCACTCACTAGCAATGGAAAGGGGTGGTGGCATGCTGATAATTAGCAAAATTAATGAAGGTTCCGAGAAAATCCCCTGATTCTTGGAAGACAACAGAGTTGCTGTGGTGTAAATCATCAAAGCTACACTGGAATTGATGAAGATGCACCAAATTATAACAGTCAAAACTCTAGAATTACACTAGTTGCACAGTGTAATTTTTCTAACTTTAGGTGCTTTAATTATGCAAAGTCAACAAGTCTGAAATTTCAGCTTTTGGTATCACTTGAGTAGTGTATAATGATGCTTTTGGAATTACCTGTTTTTGCAGACTTTGTACAGACATGAAATGCTTCAGCGAATGAAATCTGTGTAGAGCTAATTGCATTCAGCATATCAACATTTAATCTAATGAAACTATGTTTTTACATTAAAACATATTAACTGTTTATTAGTCAGAAAGATGCTTAGTATAACCATAATCTAGCACTTTTATTCCCTCTTTAAAAAATAAGCATCAAGCAGCACCTTCCCCTGATGAAAGCATCTCAGCTTGCTTAATTGTGGATATCTAAATCTGAGCTAAACATCTAGGTTGCTTTTTATAGTCAATGGAGAGAAATAAGTATTTCTAGGGCACAATCTACTGACCTACTTAAGATGTCTATCTTAGGATAAGACGCTGTATGTGTTAGAAATTCCTTTTTAAGGAAGACTAGGATAGGGGCTCTGGTAGTAATGTCTTTCTTCTGGGTATCTGCATCAGATAATGCCCACTCTAACTGTATTTTCAAACACAGTGATAATTTTATTCCTCCTCCAAGTCTTCATGGAGAAGGTTCACACTCCCCTTCTCCTCCTTCTCTGTCTTTTGGGTTGAATACATCCGCAGTTGGTGCACATTTATGCACATATGAACCCAAAGCAGGTTCCTACACCTGCTGTGGTACGGCGGACATGGGCATCACTCCATTTCATAAGCCCCTGGGCAGCTATGGGCACTGCTGACACAGTCATTCAGCTGCATTTTCAAATTCTTTCTGGCAGTAGTTGTCCATAGCGAAACTTCTGAGACCCAGTGAAATATTGTGAGTGCACTAATGCGACTGGAATATGCGATCCTTGCACGGAAGAAATTGTTTGGAGCATGGCCTTGCCTTTTTGGCACAGAAAGCTGACAACAGCAGTCCTCGATATCTGTTGCTGCACTTTAGGGATATCCAGATGGTATGCTAACTCTTGCAGTTTCTGAAGGATCTAGAAGAAAGCTCTTACATTTGTCCACATTTGGAAAGCTTTTGTGTAGGATTTAGAGTTGTTGTCTCTCTCTTTCCTGCAAGACTACTGATAGGATCTCACTTCAAAAATGTGCAGACGAGCTGGGGCTCTTCATGCGTCAAGGACAAGGTAGTGCTATACTGCATTACAAAAGTCAGTGGATCTTATAAGTATGATTAAGAGAACCATCTTTATCTCACAGTCTGAAAAATGTAGTTCTGCTCAATCCTGCTGGGTCTTCAGCAGAGCTTTTTTTTTTTCAAGCATAAAATGCACGAGAAGATTTTAAATTCTGATGTTCTCATACAGGTCTTTGTTGTCGGGCTTGAGGTAGAGTCACTCCTGCGGGATATACAGAGAACATTGTTGTACAATTTACCTTTGCAGATTGTTTCTGCTCTGATTTCCGAGAAAGTTAAAATGTGAATTCTTTTTGTGGCTATGCAAAATTATAGTCCATTATTGTGCTGTGTGACATGCAGCTGTGCTCTGGAAATTAAGGCTCGTGTATTCTGTGTTGCCCCTCTGAAAACCTTTATTACCCTCTCTCAGAAAAATTGGACACTACTTGAGTGCTGTGATTTTCTGCACCTTGATGTTGTGCACATTTCACAAGCTCTGCAAATGCCTTGTAAACAACATTCATTCCTTGGCCCAAACCTGTTCCATCAATAAAGCAGACAAGTGGCCTGGGGATGGCTTCAGCAGGCTATACATACAGTATATACATACATATACATACAGCAGCTGCTTTTCTTCTTTTTCATACTGATCTATCTATCCACTGCTGCCAACACCCAGGAAAGAGACCTTAGTGTCTAGATCTCTGTTACGACCCCCATCTAATGCTTTTCAAAATCACCTGCCATCTGGTTTGAATCTGACTCCCTCATCGCCCCTTTTTTTTTCCTGTCTGAAAACAGTTCTTAAATTTCTATGTGGACATCTATTTAGGAAATATCTGTGCAGAATGATCACTCATGAGATCATTGTGCTTGAAATCATCTCACACTGGTTCCAATCTTTGTCTGTTTTCCATAGGACATAAGCAACATCTGGCAGGCTAGCTGATGAGTCAACAGGCTGACAAGATCTGCCTTATCAGTAAGCATTGGATTTATCTACTTGCTCTCAAGCATTTTGAGCAAGGCTTCAACATCTGTGTTGAAGCTGTGTCTTCCCAATCTGCAAACCTGAATTGGAGTGATTCAGCCGTATCGTGTCTCATGCAAACATTTTGGTGCTCATCAGTATGAGTAGCAAGTGACAGTTCAAAGTTTGAGTTTAAATCCCTTTGCACATGTCATCCACGTGCCTTTATTTGCTAATCTACAAAGATTTTTCAAAAAGTTTAGAGTTTCAAGAAGAAAAAGCACTCTATTTCTAAGGTCAGCATTGATATTTAACCATACAAGATTCATTGACGTCATGTAAATAAGAGCAGCAACAACTGATGTGCGACAGAAGTAATATGTAATATTTAATTTCCATTTCAGTGACCGTCTTGGATAAATGACCTTTCTGGCAGGGTCATCACAGATAAAACAGCTTTTACAAAAATTTGTAAGTAAATGTTACCAACTCAAATTTTGTGACTTCAGCTTAATGCTCTTTCTATGACTATCAAAGTAATTCAAAAAAAAAGAAAAGGAATGGGGGTAGCCAGTGGTGACTATGCTCCATTTCTGCAACTCTTTATTAGTTCTTGCTCTTCATTCTAAGCAATGTTTTTAACTTTCAAATAATTTTGTGTACTTGGCCTGTGCAAATATATACTATTTGCTTAGCATGAATGCATATAAAGAGAAAGACACACATAAAAGTGTACACATATATATATACATATATATATATATACATATATATATACTCTTTATGTGGAGGAAAGACACTGAGATCAGTCTGGAATTAAAGGACTGGAACATATGCTCCCAATGAAGATTATATCATCTGTGATTTAAATCCTTATGAGTTAGGTGAGGTGAAAGGATACACACAGGCATTATGATTAAAAGGACTCACTGTAAAGTCATGATTTGTCACACCTTGACACCAGATGAAGGTTTATATCTGCTATATCTGAACTGTTTTATGACTGCAGAAGCTATTGTGTTTTGCACCCTGTATTACTGGTCAGGGTTAGCTCTACAACCTTCACTGTCCTCAGGGGCACATGGCTCTTCCTTTGGTTAAGCTCCTTACTCAGACATATCAGGCACCAGAAATCAGAGTTTGAATCCACAGAACACAATGTAGAGGGGACAGGTAAGAGTAAGGGTATTATCTTGCCTCCAACAGTTACCAGATTTGTAGGGAAAGAGGAAAGACACAAGGTGTGGTGCAGGATGGTATTCAATGCATTCACTTAGCTTCTAGCAAATCACAGTTCTCCAAAATGTGTGTTTGGAGGTCATGTTCAAGCTTGGGTTTAATCTAGTAGTATAGGTACTTGAATGAAAAATATCTAAAAGACTTTGTTTACCCTCAAAGGAATTAGTGTTTTTTGGAGCATCTGTCGGAAAACCCCCATCTTATACAGGAATACTAGACCAGAAGTTTTCAATAGACTTACAGTTTATACCCAATCTTTAGATAATCAGCTATGCATTTGATATTTAATTTCACAATTGACATGTAATTTACAGCAGATTTGTTGTGAAAATAAAAAAAAAATGTGCCCACCAACAACCAATCAGAGAAACAGAAGAAGAATGAAAAAACAAACTTGTATTTCCGGATAGTTGTTAGCTTCATCAAACTCAGTGCTTGTTGGTAAGGTCATAACTACCTAGTTGCCTCCAAGCCTCTGTAAATGTTGTTTTGTTTTTGTGTATACAACTGTATTGGCCCCTCTAAATTTAACCTCGTGTGACTGGATCTATTCATGGAAGATTAGATGACAAATCCTATTGGGTCATTCTAAACCAGATCTGATATAATCATCATTGTGAATACATCACGTGATTGACTGTAACAGAGATGGCCAGAACTCTCTTCGCTCAGAAGTTGTGTATGCCAAGCCCAGGAAGACCCAAATGCTCTTAATTGTATGTCACCACTAGAAAACTTTCTGACTGATAAAATTCATGTGTCCCTTGCACTGTTGATCTCTTTACCTATATTTCTAAAATATTCACTCTTGTTTTTAATGAACCTGGAGAAGATTATTGATTACACTGTAAAAAAAAATCTAGAGGTCACTCTTAGCTCAATAAAAGTGTTTGTTGGATTTAACTATAAAAAACACTCTTTTTTTTTTTTTTTAATTTCATCCTAGATTGTTGACTGACTGATAACACTAGGTGTGTGAAGTTTTCTACCTGGTTCCATTTCTTCCACAGAAGTTCTGGTTTTCAGTATCAGTTTTCATTATTTCAGTATTTCAGAACTTTCAGTATCAAATAACTACCTGCTCCATATCAAGTCTCTTTAAAATGTCTCACCTTAGGTCTCACAGCCTCTGGATGCTTGATGCTCAGCCCTATATTGTCTCCTTCCTGTCAACAAATAGCTCCTGCCATTGTATATTTCCTCACCAAGACGTTGTGCATACCTTCTAGAAAAATATTCCATGAAGGTGAGTGAGAAGACCAGTCTCTTGACTCCTTGTGTAAAAGTATGATACCCACCTTATTTGTAGTTATGGAAAAGGAACATGTTCACTTTGCCAGGCATTGGTCTAAAACCTTACCTAGCCCATTTGGCTTTGTTTACCAGGAACAACTTTTTTAATGATGGTTCTTGTAGGATGTTTGACAAGACTTCTACCATTTTTCTTCATATGGGCTGTGACCAAGTAATGCTCTGCAGGTCAGGATAAGAGATAAATCATGGGGAAGCAGGTTAAAAGAGGCTCTCTCTCCCATTATTATCACCTTGTCCCACACTGGACTTATGGTGTGACCTGCGTTCGCTTTTAACTTGACCTCCAAATTTTGTCTGAGATACTGAAATAAAGCAAGAAAGGAAAGAAGTTGCAGCTTTGATGACATTTTTCATTTTTTTGCCAAAGTAAAATATAGTTTACATGTTTTATGAGATTAATGTCTCTTGCTTCTGATTACAAGAATCTGATCAGCATATTAATAAGTTAAAAATAAAAAACCCTCAAACTATGCAACAGCTGCTATTTTGCTGCTGAATCCATTCAGGGTATGTAATTTTTTATGAGATATTTATTGTAATAGGGAAAGGGATTTGTGTGTGTGTGTGTGACTTTGAACTAGTGATAATGTAACTAGTTATCTCTTTTACACAAAATGAATAAGAGCAGGTGGAGGAGGAGATCCATTGTGTTGCCTGGTGGAAAGTGTGCAGTTCAAATTGTTGTTTTTGTGGGACAGCTTGCATGGACACAAGGCATGTCATGGACTGAACACAACAGTGTGTGACTGTTAGAAAAAGGGATATACTGGGATCCTGTTCCAGACGATGCACCATTAAGTGTAATGCTTTTGTTGACAATCATCTTACCTCTCTTCAAATAGTGTGCCAGACTCGAGGTGCAATCCTGAAGAGTTTTGAGGAAACCCTATTTGGGTACAGGTGTGGGTTCACTCAGCAGATCTTAGAGACACCCTACTAATGTGCTCTTTATCTGAAATGGGTTTATGTAGACTGCCTATCCGAATGGCAGCTGGTAACCCTAGGAACATTTTAAATCCTATATTGCTAGAAAGATGAAAAAAAAGGCACAGAAATTTAGATAGGACAATATTCCTGCACGGACCTATTTGCAGCCTGAAGTGTTTTCTTGACGTGGTCTTTAGAAATCCTGATGTGGGGTTGCAGAAAGAAGAATAAAGATATTGCTATTTTGCCCTTCCAGGTTCATTGTGCAGCAGTTGATTCACCTTTAGAAGAGAATTGTTGTGTTGCAAATGTAGTGGAGTGATCAGAAGATGCATATTTGATTCTTATGCCTTCTTTGGTCTATTTACTGGGAGGTTTCTTAGCAAAATGTAAGATATATAGCCTCTGAAAACAAGAAAAGAAAGTGTAGAAGCTGGAAAGCAGAAGACATATAAATTGTATGCCTGTACATAGTTAAAATAGGAGACTATTTCATTATGAGTGAAAGTGAATTCAGTGTGTTGCTGTAGAAACCCTGGCAAATGCATTAACCTCAATGCCCAACTGCTGAATTCTTTTAACAGCTTTATTTTTAATAGATATTTACTTAAGAATATATCTCAGCTGTGTTGCCATATATGTTTTGTATTTCGGCACAAAGAGAGGTATTATTCCTCTCAGGCGGGTTGCACGAATAGCTCAACTTACTGTTGTGAGCAACTTGTTTTCATAGGTGGCATATTCTCTAGATATCTCTACTGCTCTGTGATCAGCAATGCACATTCCTGATTAAAGAGGACAAGCATTCCTTTCCAGAGTATTCAGAACAAATCAAGACAGATCTGCGAGAATCTTAGATTTCAAGGAATCCTTTTCGGTAGGATCTCCGGCCTTGCAGAAGACCAAGGAATGTGCAGACTGGGAAGCTGCCAGAAAGTTCCGCCGTTTTGTTTTGGCGAGATATTCATACCTCCTCTTGTCTTTCTCCTCTCACCAGCCACCCCCACCCAGGAGTGTTGATGCTGGTTTGGTGCCCAGAATACATGATCTCTCCACAGAATGTTAAAGACAATCTGGAATAAGGGTTTATGTCAGCTGTTGCTTAAAGGAATGAAAAACAAACTTGGATCTTGAATAATATGCTTTTCCTCACACAAAGAGTAGATAGATTGTGACCTGGACGTTCTTTCGGGGGTATAAATTAGAGCAGGGTTAATCGTCAATGACAAACAAAGCTAAATATAGAGTTTGGAGATTGCACCCTCCTTTTCCTCTTCAGATTGCTCACAACCTTTGCACTCACTTGCTCATTGTTTTATGCTGCCTGATGGAGTGATTTCATGTCACTGGGGCTTGACTCCTGAGTGCTCTATTCTTGCAGAAGCAAAGTCTGAGGGAGCAACCTGTGGAAGCGTGTCACCGTCTCACCTCTCACTGACACCTCAGAGACTTCGGCAGCTTCACACCTTGTTGGTTTCCTGGGTAATGGTGACAGACGGAGAAGACATGATCAAGTCATTTGACCTCAGATTCTCCGGATGGCAGCAGGAGATGGAATTAGGAGGTAGGCAAACAAGACTAGGAAAGCACTGAGCTGTTTGGCTGCCTGGAGTATTACCACTATCATGAGTGCTTTTTAACGTTGGGTAAACTTGGACCTGCTTCATGAGTCTTCTCCCGTTGTTGCATGCACACCATGGTGTCTGTGGCCACAGATGTGAAGCACACGCCATTTTTCTGCATGATTTATTTAATTACCTCTGTGTCAAGGCTCTGGCAAGGGGCTTTATGGGATCCAGGTTCCAAACAGTGCAGTCATGATCCTGTCAGTCATGTTTCAACTCCATTGTCAGAAGTCTAATATAGGGCTTGAGGAACCTAATCCCAGTGGTCATTTCTTAATTGCTGCGCTTTGCCCCATATGCTTGCCAATTGTATGTACCGGTTCTCTATTAGTTTTCCATTTTCCGTCACCTTTCACCCTAGTCATAGTGAAAAACAAGCCGGTAATTTTGATAACCCAAGTCCTAATTGTAAACTGTGTGATTGGATTTCCGTAATAACCTCAATGTCAGGGCTGCTGGAAGAGTGCCAGGAGGTCTGTTCCTCTGCTGAGTCAATCAAGTATTACTTGGACTTTTTTCCTACGTTTCTTTTTAGTAAACAGCACAATGCGCTGCGGGGGAAAGCAGTGTTGTGGGAAGGAAGTTTTTGCTGGACGATGTATTCATGTCATGGCTTCTGCATGTGTTTTGGGATGATGTCCCAGGGTTTGAATACCAGCAGGTCATGTATCACAGTCTCATACCTCAGTTAGAAAAAGCCTGTAGCAAATAAACCTTAGTATCTTCTGGATAAACAAAGAGTGGAGAAAAACTTATTTAAAAATGACGCATATTAACTTTATCACAAAATATATTTCAGTTGCAAACTCCCTTTTTTTTTTTTTTTTTTTTTGTCCCATAGCTAACTTTTCCTTTTGCTGTTTTTGAGCTCTAGTGAAAATCTCTGAAAGAAAGCTGGAGAAGTTCATGTATCGTGGATGTTGAAACCAATGAGCTGAGAGAGATTGAGGGGAAAAAAATGGAAGTAGCAGAAAAATGAATAGCTCTATAATTTACTGTGCTTCTGTCTTCCACACACATACACAAAAAAGTTTAAGTAGATACATGATATTGTATAATCAGGAAATAATGCTGTCTGCTGCAGTCTTTATAGTACACTGCCAAAAATGTAAGACAGAATGTGAGACAGAAAGGAAATTCTGAATGTTTTCACAATGCTATCTTTCCTATACGTGTCCTCTTCTGAGTCCTTATCAAATGACCGTTTCATTCAGGTCTGTGGCTTCTCTGCTTTTGCCACCCATCATGCCCCCAGCAATCTGAGATGGGCACTGGGAAGTCCTTCCTCTGTTTGTGCTCTGCTTTTCTTGGACTCCAAAGAATACCCATAGAAATGAGATGCTGCACTGCATCCAGCTGTATTTTCCTCACTATTAGCTTGGGCAGAGTTCCTAGTTTCCATACAAATACATACAGTGTGCACTTAGATATGTCTGCCATGAAAATCACGGTGCCACTAGGAGCAGGCTACATCACGTTCGTGCTTACTTCAAAATTTCTATCTATGTCTCATCTTGCCTGATGAAAGTCTTGCCTGAGAAAATATACAGATACTTTGTTAATAAGGGGAACTCCATGTCACTCCTACTCTGCTCTGAACATCTCCTTTTTGAAAAGAGGAATT
The DNA here is from genome assembly GCA_034781795.1 of Crypturellus tataupa. Classification (NCBI taxonomy): domain Eukaryota; kingdom Metazoa; phylum Chordata; class Aves; order Tinamiformes; family Tinamidae; genus Crypturellus; species Crypturellus tataupa. Next base: position 2,034,644 of record JAWLRI010000829.1, read on the forward strand.
CATTAACTAAGTCCCACAAATAAATGGTCATGATTTACCAAAAACAAACAACCAATCAGACAAAAAGATAATAATTCTTCAGTGAAATAACAACAGCAATGGCTTGAGTTCATGGTCAGTGTACCTGTATTTTACAGACACTAACATGTCTGTGAAATCGCACACAGGGAAAGTAAGTGTCTGAGGAAAAAAACATATGTATACACTTCACAGGTAACGAGTAACACACCACTCTCTCACCACAATGATAATGTGCATTATTTTTGATCACAGTTGAAGTCATTGTTGTCTATTTTCAATTAACAAAATCAAAATTCTCCCCAGCCATAAAATAGGAATATCCATCTCTTCCAGGGAACTGGTTTGAAGATATCTAAAGAAGGAACAAATGTGATTTCTAACCCCTGCATGTGTTCAGTTCCTAGCACCCCAGGAACCTGGTCTCTGATGGGGCATTCAGGTGTCCTTAATACAAATGCTAATGCCATATTAGTATGGATATGCTTAAGAAATGAATTCCTCATTGAGAGACATATTTTCACTGAAGGTACTAGATCTGAAATACGTTCTGATTTTTGCACTCCAATTAGTCTGTGAAGAACTTAGTGAGGCCATATATTATTTTTACAACCCCATAACATTTATGAAAAAAATACTCCTCTTGAAACAAAATCATCATTAGAAAGCATGTTTGTGCTAGATGTACTTTCATGATGCAGTATATAGCCTTTCATCATGAAGAAGTTCCCTCAAAATTACATGTAAGTGCTTCTGAATGCTCTCCTTCACATCAGATATGAAAGTACTCTCATAACCATCATTTTCCAGACGGAGAAATTGAGGCACAAAGAAGTGCCTCTGGCCAAGTTCACAGGAAAAAAAAACAAAAAACAAAATAGGGCCTTAAACTTGCATCTCCACAGTCCAAGACCACTCCAGGAGATACAGAATCTATTTTCCTGCCAGCCATCAGTCTCAGTCTAGGCACCTGAAGAGCAGGGTGTTACTGAAGAAGGTGGCAGCACTGAGGTGACAGTGGGCCTGTGACTGGGTGGCCCTGGGCTGGGAGTTCATCTGGCTCAGACTACAGTTTGTTCATGTTGACCTCAGTATCTGCTTCGGAGAGGAGAAACTGAGGTTTCTTAGTAGCCTCCATCTCAGCACAGCCCTTACACACAGCCCTCGCCCTTCCCCTGACAGGAAAGATGTCCTGAAGCTGTTTGCCAGCCTTATGTGGGTCACGAGATTCATGCTGACCTAGTGTTTGGCCACCCTGGCTGTGCTTGGATCCATCCTTTCCTCCTCAGCTTTGTATCAGAACATTCCTCAGCAGGCAGCAGTTCAGATGCTGCATCTTTCTCTCATTTGCTATGGACCTGAAGCTTCTTGCGCTAATTTGGTGCAGCAGCATTTGCCTTTGCCGTTGCCTCTGGGTGGCTTGGGCTGCGTATCGACAGCCTTCCCGGATCACTCAGAGCATATGGACTATGACAGAATTTCTCACTAGCGTTGCTTTTGCTACAGATGTCTCATTCACAGGACCATGTTTGCTCTGCTGAGCTGGCAGTGTGACTGCAGCTCAGTTTCACTGATGGACAGAGTGCTTCTTTGTGGTTTCTGGATGAGCCAGACCCCAGTGAAAATTCCAGCTGATTCCTCCACCGATAGAGCCAAAGGTAATTTTTGTCCCTCATGAAAGAGAAACTGCAGCTTTAAGAATTTCAAGCTGACAGACAAAGCAACTGTGAGTAAACTACACCCTTTTCAATCGTTTCTTGAATTTATAATTCCTATCTTTCCACGCTCTATCGACCTATGTTCTTATGTCATCACGAGCTCCAAGTCCCCTCTGCCCTTCCCCATCTCTGTGATATCTTCCTCCTCATTTTCCAAGACTTTTCCCTTGAGGAAAGCTCAAGCCTGAAGATATTGAATGACCAAGGTCACAAACACAGCTGGGAACTTGAAGCCAGATAACCCATGTCCTTGTTCAGTCCAGGAACCTCTGCTCAGGATTTCCCTTTCTGATTTAGTGCATACTCCCTCACCGAACAATGTTTACCTGTTTAGAGAAGGATTCGTATGATTCAGTCATGTCCAATTGCGCATGTTTACTCAAACGTCAGTCTCCACTGAATAACAAGATGAAGCAATAAAAACTTGAAATAAAGATAATCACTTTGACACTTTGGGAGAATCAGCCTGTGTACAGCTTACGGGATACACTGGAGCTTTGCAGACTGTCTGTTTTTATGTCTAATCGCTATCTCTGTGCGCTGCCTCGTGCTTCTTGTGCTGAGAAATAGGGCAGCGGCGCCTTCGGCTCCGCTCTTGAAAGAGGCGGTCGCTAAGGGCTGTTAACCGGTGAATAGGCATGGTCCACGCGGGACAATGGGGTGGCTGAAGCCCTGGGAAAAGACGGTTTCCTCCAAGGGCTCCACAGGAGGTCTGGAACGGCGGAATTTTCCCAGGAGCGGGACAAAGAAACCAGGTGCTGTCACTGGGGCTCATGGAGTGAGAGGGGCCCTAGGGGAAAGACGCGGAGGGGAGAGAGGGAGCTGGGGACTGGGGCACCGCGGGGCAGGAGGCAGCAACAAAGGGACCTGTCTGCATGGTCCTGCTCCCAGCCCTAGAACCACCGGGTTCAAGAGAAACTCGTGTGGGAGATGAGGAAGGCAGAGGCACATAAGCTGCAGGAAGGAATTTCTAGAGGTCTCTGTGGGGCTCTGACCCCAAAAGCGTGGGCAAGGAGGCACCAGAGGCAGCGTGTTCTGAGCTTCGTCTTTTGCTTGGGTCTTGTGGTGAGCTCCTACCTGTAGGAGCTGTGTTTACCTCCTTGGGAAGCCGGGCTCAGACTTGAGGCAGGATCTGTCATTCCTACTGCTTCGAAGGGAGAGGGCAAGAAGGAGAAGTGACTATGTTGCTCCCTTTAGAAGCAGGGAGAACATCAAGTCAGCAGAGGAGCGTTTGACTAAAACTACGCAGCTGGGACCAAAATGAGCCAGACCCTGCAGTGGGTTATAGTACCTTGCTCTCTTCTCATCCTAAGATCAGCTGCTTCTGATCCTAAAGGTCTGGAAATAGCATAACTTCTGCTCACAAGCAAAATGTAGTAAAACTTGTCCCCAAATGGATGCAGCAATGCCTCGAAGACCACCCCGACCGAGCATGTTAGGATCCATTCAGTGTTACTGGATGGAACTTAACAATCATTTCACGTAGGGAGTCACTGCCCAAATGGGAATTTGGCCAATCAGGACAATAACAAACCAATATTATGAAAAAATTTAACAGGACAGATAATGATAAGTAGTTACAGACCCTTGTTTGCTGTCTGGTCTGACAGACACTGTCTCCAGCAGCTCCATAACATTCAGAAGAGCTATCAACTCAGGGATGACCCTGCCTCAAAATGGTTCCTGATCTGACAAGATAAGCCGGTCTATGGTACAGAAGCGCAGTTTTAATCATCTCTGTGTGAGCATTTAACCTTGGGAGTGTATTCATTCTAATGTACTAAATGGTCTCCAGCTGTTGTGAAATCCTTATAAAAATATAAAAATCGCCTATGAATTTATAATTTCTACATGTGGAAGGCCATGAAAGGGTATAAGAGAAAGGTCAAAAGCGGCACCTCTTATCAGTTACCAGAAATTTTCAAGTGCCTGCAAGGCAAAGCAACATCATTCTTATCCTATCTGACCTACTGAAATGCTGCGATCTAAATGTGGCGACAAGTCCCTTCTTTGTCTCCCTTCCTACTCTATTTACTGCTACTGTCTTTTTTAGAGAATGTAAGAATCATAATAATCAGCATTTTCTTGCATTGTATATAAAATAAAAGCAATAACTCAATAACAGAAAACCTTGAGCTAAGAGTATTGTTTTTGGGACTGTCTTCATTTTCCTTCAGTGCACGAGTGGTGCATTAAAAACTATTCCCTCTGGCAACCCATAAAACAGAAACTTCTCCATTTTTTCCACCCCAGGAAACATTCTGTCAGCAATTCACTTGTATTGTTCAACTATGAATATTGAGATGATTTTTTAGTCTCATTCCTAATGTATTAACACAAGGTGCAATGAGTACAAACTGTGTGAATAATTACAATGTGAATAACACTAAGCCCAATCAGAAAAACACAGAAGGTTGGAATGAAATTTTGGATGCACAACAGGGCCTGTGACATTCTGAATTTATTCTACTTCTGTTCGACTACTGTCAGAAAGCCCATTAGTTTTAAGGCCGTGGCCTTGTATACTTCAGTATATCTGAATATTCTTCAAGCAGGTGGTGCTCCATGTTTTAGTGAGGGTGCTCATATGTGGAGAGACTGGCCATGTATCAGTTGTTATTCTGCAGTTTGTTACAGATGCATGGAGAGATGCATTAGTCATGAATGGAAACAAGGTTTACACATGTGACTTGGAGGTCAGCAATGCCATAAACAGTTTGGCTAAACAGGAGGGTGCCGACAACAGTTGCAAGAACTCGTGATATATTTCCACCGCACAGAACATTTAAAATAATGTTTTATTGCATTTTGCATATGGGAGGAATGTTTCAACCGTTAGTGAATGTGTCTCAATTAAAAAGAGAGAACTCCTTAAACTGCAATAACTTGTCTGTGACATTTTTATTCATATCCTAGATGCAAGAGAGGAGAGAATTAGTCAGTAGACAGGAGAATACAAGCTATTGGAGAAACCTTAAAGGAGACCTGGCAAAGAGCAGCAGCTAAGCGTACAGTGTTGGTGTTCTCCAGGTTGAGTCTTGAAGAGACATATGAAGAAGGATGTCATAGTTTTGTGGACTTCCATGTTGAGTAACTTCAATGCATAACGATGAAAATTAGAGATTGTAAGTTATTTCTAGGAGAATGTGCTAGATAGGCAACATCTAGTTAAAGTGATGTTAAAGTGGTGACCAATCACTTGGGCAGGTGTATACGCGCTGTGATGGCTAGATGCTTGCTTACCAAAAGATTAATAGCACGTTGCCAGAAAAAGGACAGCAGAATCAAATCACAATATCACTTAATTCTAATTTAATCACTTAATTTGGCGCCTTTTTTTTGGCAATGAAACAGGATGCTTTTTATTAGGTTTCTGTTTTCCTGAGCCTGGAATACATGAGTATATTCTGTTTATATTTTCATTTTTTTTCCTTCAAGACCACAAAGCAAGAAAGATTTTTTAATGAAAATGAAAACACTTTCATTCCTTCTAGAGATAGGCTTCAAGGAAATATCAAATGTCACGAGATACATGATAAAGAGGATAGCCTTGGCAAAAATATACAAACATTTATTTTTTGTATTGAGCCAAATAGTTCTGTTTCATTTCCAGGTTTATTGATTTCTCTGGGAATGTTGCTGGATAACTATTTAGTATTAGAACTGTTGTCCTTTTGATGCATTGATGTGCAGCTTTTAGGAGTCTTCTGTTGAAGTCAGATTTTCAAATGCATTATAGACATATTTTGAACATGCCTGGCCTCATGATCTTCCCTTTTCAACATCGGGATTCATCCAGGAAAAACACTCATCTCTGATTTTGAAGTGTTGGGCACTGTGAATCTTATATTGGTGTACAAATGTTATCACACACACACACAAAAAAATCCAAGAACAAAACCAAAACCAAATCCTCTAGTTTGGGGACTAGAGAGTTTTGAAATTCTGTACCCTGATGAGAGAACCAGTTTCAGCATCAGTGGGAGCTAAGCAGCTTTTTTAGGTGATAGCAGAATTCTTAGAAACAGAAGAATGAGAAAGAAATCGATGAGTAGAAATGATTAAGCACAAGTACGTAATTCCAGGAAATGGTTGTTTTATCCATCTGCATTCTTAACCATCATTCATCACAATTAGTTACTGCACGGTACCTGCGACTATAAATAGTTTTCATTTGACCTTTTCCTGCAGCTGTTGAGTACATAATATGCAGATAGGCCTCTGAACGCTTGCTCGTGCTCCACATGTGAACTGCTGCACGCGGCTGCACCAGACGGGTGCAATATTGCAGCAGTCCCCTTTAAGAATCGGTGCTTGGTGCTCGTGCTGAGGTGGCCTTGCTCATCCCCTCCTCTCGAGTCCTTGCATTTTGATGTGTACTTGCTCCTCAATGCGGGGAAGGGTCCAGTAGGACCTTCCTGTCACCAGACCGAGTATCCTGCAAGTGTCGTCAAAGTTTCTCACTGGTAACTCCAGCACCTTGATTGGGAGGAGCCGCTGGTGGCACCTCCAGGGGCTCTTCTGCCCTGGATTCAGCCTCTGTGGGAAATGGGTACCCTGGTTACTGCACCTAACCCAGGTTGAGGTTGCTATAGGGTAAGTAGAAATGAAAATTCCTATCTATATGCTACTCATCAATACGTGGCAGATTTGGGAACCCGTTTCCCTTGTGATCCCTGTCAAAAGTGGCAAAATCCCCTAAGGATCAGCAAACAGGAATTCGTATTGATATTCCTGGGTGTTCTCGCTGAGAAACTATGGTTGGATGTATTACATTTGGAAGGACTCGTAAGGCTGCTTATCCGGAACAAATGGAAGAATTGAATGAATTCTGTGCTTTAAACTAACACCATGATCAGCTTTCTCCCCCAGAATCCTTTTACCCTTATTTCTCACATTTTTACAGATTTTTAACCAAATGAAGCTGATATCCAAACAGAATGTTCTCCTATCTGAAGATATTGTCTAAATTCAATCAAAAGCCAGAGTGTATCTTAGTTAATTTTTTTGCTTCTTCTGCCCTTCTACTTCCCAGTTTTCTCTAGTATCTATCATGGCACAGATTTTCTCTGTAGCTTGTGTCAATAACTGCTCTAATAATACCTTGTCCAAGCTTCTGCCATCACAACAAGGGCATTATAAAGCTATTTTTAAACTCCACCGTATGAAAGGATGTCTAACTGCTAGCACTTGTGCTGCAGTCCACTGGTACAAAAATATGTGAAGTTAAACTGCTGGTTTTAAATTGCAGCTCACAATTTAGCCGGGCCTGCACTTCATATATTCTTTGAAATAGATATGCATACGTGTGCACACCATGTGTTCGTCTTGAACATGAGTGGCTAATGCCATTATGGTGTGGGATGTCCTAAGCAGCAAATAAAGGCATAGATCTGGTCAGAGCATATAACTTAGAGCAAGCTTGAGGTGCAGAACAACAGGGTACACCTCAGTGAAGGATGTTGAGAGGTAAAACATAGTTGCTGAACTGTGGTGGAAGCTGAAGGTAGGACACAGGAAAAGAGAAACCCATGGCAGATGGAGGGATTAGGGAAATAGGATTAGTCCTACAAAGTTTTGGGATCCGTAAAGCAGTTGGTTCCTTGTCTTTTTAGCTGTAAGGGCTTCAGGCTGGTGTAGCTGTAAATTTGGCTGTTAAAAAAGTTTAATTCTAAAAATGATGTTAAAAGTAAAAGCATAGAATCTCAGAAAACAGCATGTGTCCAACAATCTCAAGCAACCACATGAAATTGTAAAACATCTTCCTCTCTCTTCCACTCCTGTTGCCTGTTCTGCTTTTTTGGAGAGTGTTTGCTTCAGCTCTGTCCCAGCAGTGTAAGAAGATAGTCCTGCATTCCTGTCCAGCCTGAGTCCTTTTGGCAATGCCTGTCGGTGTGGGATACAGAGGCTCACATGATGCTGATATCCGTCCAGCATGAACGAAGGAGAAATCACCCCATCCATTTGTGTGGGCCATGGAATAGCCACCAGATAGTGATCTAATATGGTTGTTGTCTTTGCTTATTGACGGTTGTGTTATGCCAAGTTCCAAGTGAGCTGTGCTGTTCTAAGAAAACACCATATTTGTCTTTGCAATTTCTACTTTTAACCATCATTTTTTTAAAGATGGCCTAACTGCTCTGCTTTCCAACAGTTTTCTGTTTTCTGTCGACAGTTTTGCTGGGGCTTTCCACTCTAGTACCAGGATATTCCCAGTCAACATTGAAACTTTTGCTGCAATTGCTTATGTTATCTAGCTACCAAGAGTGATGCCCTGGCCTTGTGTGTCTTTCAAAAAGGAGGGTAATGAATCCATCCTAACAGCTCGCAACCAAATTTCAGACTTTCCTGTGTGACTCTTTTGACTCTATTGCTGGAACGCCTGTCACAGATCAGGGCCCTGTGGCATCTATGCGCTGAGCACTTAAGCAGCTTAGCTCGTTGGTATCCCACACATAGCACAGCATTTCCTTGTTGCTGATCTGAGTGGTTGCACAGGGTCTGGCTGCAAGGACAGGGACCCCAGGAGCGGCTCAGCACCATGCAGAGAAGCCTACACGTGGGTGCAAGGCAACCTTCTGCATTTCACTGGGAGGTAAAGGTCGAATGGACCCTCTTCGCTTCCCCCGCCGGCAAGAAACGGATTGTGCTCACTTTTAAACTTGGTTCACGTCTGCATTTACCTTTCAATAGAAGAAAAGGAGCAGAATGATCTATCTCGACATGCTCCACTGCAGTGGATACAACAGGGCAAAATGGTTTGGAGCCCTATTTCCGTGTGTTGAAATTTCTGAGTTTCTGATGGCAGTGGTATGAAGATGACTCCCTGAGCAGCAGAGATTGATTTCTCCTTTAAGTAGCCATACTCTCTATAGGAGTATTCTTTCCAGTTATGTTTTGAAAGTCATCAGACATGCTGTTATAAATGATCGCTGAAGATTACTGGAGATGCTGCAAAATAATAGTGAACCAAGTAGCATCTGTAATTTCCATGGCTGGTTTGCAATCATCACTCAGAATGAACCCTATCTGAGTTGTAGGGCTGGACTTTTTTTTTTCCTCTCCTCTTTACTGCTGTACACAGTTGAAACAGATACTGTGTCTCATGAATTTTTATGCAAAAAGCTGGGCTGCAGCCCACTGCACTAACAGCTAGCTTTCTTTGTGAAGATCAAGACTAGCTCAAAAAATGCTGTTGGGAAGTCCACATTTCCAATTACTTGGAGGTTGTGTTACAGCTCAAGTGCCTCTGAGCTGCATATCTCTAGTGTTCTTCCTTCTCAATTTCCCCAATATAAATCAGATGTTACTTAAGCGCAATATTTATCACCATTCCTGTTTGTTAATAGAGGGTTTGCTGTTTTGTTAGCATTATCACTTCCATAGCACTTGTTTTCTTGCAAGCCACTGATGTCATAAATGTCCTCAGTGCGAAAGAACAGACATGAATCAATTTTAATGGAAAAGGAGCTATGATACCTGTATTCCTCTTTATCTTCAGCACATTGAGTTGTGTCATAGCAATGCTTTGGGTATTGGTGTGGTAATATGCACAAGCAGTTCCCTAGATCTAAGCATGAATAGAGTCCTACTATCCACCAAGCAATGCAAACACTGATCTTTCTTTAGAACCCTCTATAACCCTCCTCTCTGACTGGGAGGTATCACAGTGTTTCTGGTAAATCTAGAAATCTTAGACCAGACTGCAAACTCTTATGCATTTTTTTTCTGCATAAGAGAAAAAATGCATAAATTTTCTGCATTTTTTTTTTTTATTGGTTGTTGCTACAGTTTTTTGAAGAAGCCCGATGACAGCTGGCTGACAAGAGAGGAAAGCTAGGTGGGATGACTCCAACATCTGGTCCCTAAGTTCCTGCATTAAAAACTTAGGTTTGGTCAATCCAAAACGGCAGAATCCAGGCAAAGCCAGGAAGGAGAGTCCTTGATGGGAGGTAGTCTTCAGATTTGCATTTAATCTACAGCAAAGGAGTTCTTCACACTTTCTTCAATTTTCCTGAAGATAACTTTCGGTGTTTTTAGTCTTTGCTTCTTGCAGTTCATGCATTTCATGTAAAATGTAAGGGCAGATGGGAAGAGACAAAGCCTGCACCAGCAGTATTCCTGCCACGCAGCATGCCAGGGTCCACAGTGTGCTAATTCCTTTCCTAGAAAAGGCTAGAGAAATTAACCACCACCTAAACCAGCCGCTTCAGTTCCCTAAGTGGGACACAGAATTATGTTCCTGTGAAAGAGGTAGGGCAGTTGATGTTCAGATCAAGAGATACGGATTTTTTTTTTCCCTCCTAGGTTTGGTAGAAAATGAAAGCAAAGAGCATAGGAATGGAGGAATGGTGGTCGTCTTTTGAGCCCATCAGACATTCTATTGCATCTGACTCTTCAAATGTATTTTTTAAAATTATTTTATTTTTTTTAATGACTTCAAGGAAATATCTCATTCAAGTGTTATTACCTTCTGAAGAAGCAACCTGTTCTTGTACTTACTCTACTGTGTTGGTTCAGCCCGACAACAAGTCTGCCTGACTTCTGTCCTTCGGTTGTACCTCACTGGGAACGACTTCTTCTCTATGGGAGAATGGCCACAGAGCTGAGTCCCTGTGGGACGTCTCTAGAAAGCCGAGCTCCTGGAATGTGCGTTTCCTCTCCTCCCATCGCTCCGTAAACCTTATCTGAAATGCTTGAGCTGTTTTCCCTAAGACACAAAGTCGTTTTGTTTTAATGCTCTTCTCTCCATGGTAACTTTTAGATCCTCTCCGTCTATTCTCTGCCTGTTGGACAGACTGTCCATTGCAGTCAGGGTTGAGGTCTCAGAGCTGCTGAGTTGTATTCTCTACTCTTCCTTTGACCTGCTGTGTGATCTTGGATAAGCAACTTAGGGCTAGGATCCTTTTGTATGCATGTCAGACACATAGTGATGTTTTTGAAGTTCTCCAACTGTGTAATTTCCTTCAAATTAAGTGCCTAAATATATTTGAAAATATATGTGTGCCTTTTTTTTTTAGGTTTCTGATTTTTTTTTTTTTCTGATTTTTAATTTTTAATTTCAGTGCCTTGATTTCCTCGCTTAGCGTGAGGGTTTGCTGTCAAAATCTGTCTCTTGTTCACAAGGAAACAGAAACACTAAACTTTAAGATGAAAATACTGTGCTTGTTAATTACAAAAGTTATCTTTAGCTATTTCTAACCTTCTCACTTGGATTGAATTTAACTACATTTCATTCTCCACTTAACTCCAGGAACATCAGCAGACTCCAGTATAACCAGGTATTTCTTCTCAGTGCTTACTGTATATGTATTGGTTTTGTTAAATTATAAACATGCAACTTTTCTTTCAAAAATTAAAACAAAAAAACCTGTCTGCATCTGACAAATCATTCATGATACCAAAGAAAAAAATTTGTACTGCCTATTCTCAAAAATTTTCCTCTTATTCTTTCATTTTCTTAATGTTCCAGAGAAACTTTTTTTTATGAATTCTGAACCACAAGGTCTTTAAATGGCTTTGTAATGAGATGACTCTTTTATATGAATTTGTGAACTTCACTGTCAATTCAGATCAATAAATCCTGAACCAATTGAGTTTTTTAATATAACTTACTGAAGAAGAAGAAAGTACTATGGATTTGATTGCTTCCTCCAGCTTTTGAAATGTAAAGAACAAATACGGTATCAGAATAAAGAATTTTTTTTCTCCTCAGGTTGGGCTTGCGCGATATGTATTTAGCCATCCGGGCTGATTCATAGGCAGCGTTTTGCTTCTTTAAGAGCAAGAACAGGGTGTTCCTTCTAAGATACAGTGATCAGTTCTGCAAACACTGCTTAAATGATATCCAGCCATATTATGGCAGCTCCTGCCAGCGCCTCTGTAAGTTAGGGGTTGTATCAGCATTTCCATTATAAATATAACATTTACACTACTACCACCTCCCTTGATTTATATTGTGCCACTGCACTATAACACAGAATCACATTTGCTTTGTTCACTCCAACTCTACAGAGCTGTATATAGGGCTGAGGGCTCGAGGGATTTTTCTTCAAGTGCTCCCAAATCTCTCTCCTGCACTATAAAGCGTAGCATTGCCGTTTCAGCAAATATTGATGCTTTTTATTCCTTGCTTCCAGACATTATTCTGTTTATATGCTGTATACCTGGACTAAGGTGCATTTACAGTTTACCAGTCCACGTACTGCGGGTGCTTTAAATCCCTCCATGTATTACCTGCATGGTTAGTCGGAAGAAACAGATGTCTTTCTGCACTAAAGACCTGATTTTGCATTCTTCATGTCCCTGGTTCTGCCTCTGATTTTGGAGTCAGGACACAGGTCTCGAAGCACTGGGTGTTGAGAAGTGACAGGAAGTGGAATTGAGTATAGGAATGCAATTTTTTTTCCCCAGTGCATACCTGGTTCATTTATAAATCATTTTAGGTGGTTAAAAATTGATTAATCTATGATGTTGCAGACCCACATAACAAGCTATTGTAAATGATATAATCATTGTATCAGCAAGTGGTGTTAGAAATTATATTTATAATGTAATATAAGCAGTTGGGCTCAGTAGCTCTCTGTGTCAACTTACTCTCCAGTTATCTTCTGTTGAAAGTCATTAAAATGTCTAATTCATCATGTGTGAGCTATTTAGGAATGGACATTTCAATATCCAGTACACCCCGTGTGGATTTACTGAAATTTCTCCCTATGTTTTCCCCCTTTTGCTTCATACAATTTTGTAACTTCGACATCTCTTCTGAAGAACATCTGTGAATTGCTTGTTTGCTCAACACTGAGAGTGGTGAAAACATTTTTGTTTACAGGGTTTTTTTTTTTTATATTTGAAGAACGAAGTGCTTGAGAATGACTCTCTTTTTTAAACTACAAACCTATGCATTTTCTGAAAATTTGAAATGAAATTTCTGCGCAATCAGGGCGTCAGCCTGCCTACAGGGCCTGCTTTTGTGCTGTGGGACGCGCTGTGAAAAATCCCGGACTTTGGGCAATCCGTGCCCCAATTTGGGGCAGGATGTGGTTCAGGGGGACACCAGGGGCAATCAGGGGATCCCCCCCAGCTTTGGTGCTGGTCCCTCCAGGTGCAGATGGGGCAGGAAGGGAAAAGATTGAGTGGACGTAGGGTAGATGGTCACCCCTGCAGCCCCCCACGCGCCCACGCCAGGTCAGTGCGTGGCAGCAGCATCGTCTGCAGGCCCGTAGGTACCACCCGCCCCGTGGATTAAAAGAGCAGCAGTGCAGACTCCGGGCTAGCAACCCAGCACACCTCTTAAACAGGCACTTAGACTAAGAAAAAGGAGAAAGGAAAGAAAGAATTGGAGGCTATTATAACAATAATTACCCAGCAAGGCCCCTACATTTTTTCACCTGCTAACGCGCTGGCAACTTTCTTCCCACCTCACAAATTATATTTACAGTTTCCTTGTAGTTTTTGCCCTGAAGTCAATTTTCACTCCGGCAACTTTTCTTCTGTTCTGTGCCTTGGCTCCTTAGGTCATTAACCTCAAGCAAGGAACTTTGTCAAATACTTTGAAAAACGAAGTCCACTCTATTTCCCTTGTCTGTCCTGGTGGCAATACAGCGCATTCAAAGAATTCCAGCAATTTTCTGAGGCATGACCTGCCTCTCCTGAAACATGCTGGTATCTTTGCAATCTTTCAGCAAGCTGTGCTGTACCAAATGTTCCTCCATTTGATCTTCTTAAATATTTACTCAACTGTTTCCAGTGACTCGCATTCAGCTAACTGGTCTCCAGTAACTTGACAAAGTCAGACGGCTTGAAGATTTCTTTTTTAATTCAGGATAAATAGAAATAAAAATGTTATTCTCACTGCTTTTAGTCACTTCTAATCTAAAAAACATTGCTGATCATTCTACAGTTTTGGAGAAATACACTGGCTTCTGTGGTAGAACCAGGTAGACCTCTTAATTTCCTATCACAGAAAGTTGACTCCTAAAATAGCCCCTGCCCATGTTTTCTGTTATGTGCAATGAAAATATCACCTTACCAACAAACACGGTAAAAAATGGTGGTACCCATGAAAATACAGCAATTGTTATGAAATGAGAGTATAATTAGCCTTCTTAGCAGTAAAATCCTTCAAGCAGTGGAAGCTTTGGGAAAATGTAATGGATGTTGTCAAATTTAGCATAGTAAATGGATCTCTAATATTGTTCCTCCAGACCAAGTTGTGGGACAAAGATTTTTAGGGAGGAATGAGTGCATCTGTGATTCCTTTGGAAAGAGTCAGTAGGTTAAACATCTAGTGCCTTTGCTGTGATGCCCAGGGATTTTTTTAAAAAAGAAAAGAACAAACAGTGCTTTATTTTATATTTCGGGCCAGATTCTCAGCTCTTAAGTGCCTGGTACACCCCTTTGCCTGCAGTGTGGTCCCCTCTCCCCTCTCCAGTCAGGTCTGCCCCAACCGCACCATCATGGACACTTATTTCAAGCTATATGTAAAGGGAATTTTCAGGCATTTCTGTTCCCCCCAGCACTGCCGTGTCTTCAAAGCTCCCAGGCAGTGAAGGCTCTCCTTCAACTCGAGCACAGGAAAGTTTGAGTGTTTAGATCAGAAAACCCAAGTTTGCTCTCTGCTGTCACCGAGAGGCTTTGAATGGCTGCATTGTGGAGCGCTAGCCATAATGTCCTAGCTGGTCATTGATCTATTCAGGCACATTCTTCTAACTGGGGCATCCTCGTGGCATGATGAACGGAATAATAATTTAGAGAAGAAAACACGCTCTATCAGTCAGAGGCAGCTCCTCGGTCTCCAGGCTGGTTAGAGCAGGTCATGTCTGCCCTGGGAAGCCTCCCAAGATAATCAGGTGAGGAGTCAAGAACACAGCAGCAAAACAACTTGGAGGAGAGCAAACATGAGGACCCGAAAACTTCTTCTTCAGAGTGGGGAGTGAGGAGCAGCACGTGTTTGATTTTTTTTTTTTTTTTTTTCTGGACTGAGGACAGTGACTAGTCAGGCAAGTGAATTTCCCCCTGGTTCTTCTCTTTTCAGTGTTTTTTTCCCTCCCACCTCCTCCCCTCTCGTTCTGCCCTCTCAGCGCACCGTAGCACTCGCTTGCTTGCTAAATGAGCCCTATTTTCCTTCCAGACAGAAAGAAAAAAAAAAAGGAAAAAAGAAAAGAGGGAAAAAAAGGGCTGAGGTCCACCTCCCTTGCATCTGCCCCAGGGGCAAACCTTCTCTCCCCGCACTGCCTGCAATGGGTATAATTTCACACCTCAAAGCACTGCTCAGCTGCTTGGCAAAAGCTAAATACATTTCTGTGAGGCTTACTCTAATTCCCTCCTGAATAAGCAGCAGTCATTCTTACTTGTTTGGCTGAACTGATTCTCCAGGAGTCACCTCAATAAGGCAAAAGTCACAATCAGATTAAAGAGAAAGTGATTTGCACCGTTCAGAATATTTCATTTGAAAAATTTTCTTAACGGAGAAAATTCAATTTTCAATTTCAGACTAAAGTTTTCTGGAAAAAAATATCAATAGTTTTCTCCTTTTAATTTCTTGGAAATTGAAAATATTTTTTCTTCAGTTGTCACAAAGCTGTTATCTCATTTTTCAGAGATTTTTTTGAATGAAAAGTTTACAAGAGAAATGCTAATATGGGTGGAAAGAAAGGTGCTTTTAAAATTATTTCTATAATACTAAACTTCAAGTAGTTTTAAATGTACTGAAAATGTCAAAGTGAATTTAAGATGTGATTTGTTTTATTAGGTGGTTAAAAAATGTAGATATTTCCATATACAAATAGGTTATGCTTAGATTGCCTGTTTTAATATTCTATTTTTATTTGATAAAAAAGCAAAAATACCCTTACTTCACTTTAGATAATACATGTTTAAATGCACTGATTTTACTGATCTATCTTTGCTGAAGAAAGACCTCTGCAACATAAATGCAGGGCCTGGGAGAAAGGGGGGAGAACTTCAGTAATACACCTTTTTGTGAAGGCAAACATGCACATCAGGTCTGTTTTGGAGGGTGCCATTTCACCCAGGAGCAGGAAGAACTCAGGTACTTCTGCACTTCGATTACAAATGTGCATTTTTAATAACCGAAATCACCTTGCAATGCGGCCATCAGCCTTCTTCTGAAACGGTGGAGGATCTGAGACTTCCTGCTGGTCTTTGTCCGTGGTGGCCACACAGGCTGGGGACTGAATCTCATGCAAATCTCTCCCCTCTTGGTATTGCTGTGGCATGCACTTGTTTCCAGCTGATTACTGATAATCCCCAAACCACATCTCACTGGAGTCTGTTCCCTCTGTCACTGCCAATTAATGAGGTTCTCCTGCACAGGCATGTTTCTTCAGACCTTATCTGTAATTTGTTTCTCCTGGGGCTCTGATCTTCCTCTGATCAAAACCTCCCCATTTTCTCCCTCCGCGGCGTTATGATTACGGCTCCTGTAAAGTCACAGCTGTGCTCCGTGCATTCTGCAGCAGAAGTGCGGAGAGGATTCAGAGGTGATATTGCTGCTCTGTATTTCACTCTGTCAGAAGTTATGGATGCATACCTTGCAGTGGTAATGGCACAGTGAGGGAAGTGCTTGCATCTGAAATACATCACTGTTTATTGTCTGCGGCTGTCCTCACTTTCCTCCTTCTAGTTACCCCACAAATTTCTTAAGAAGCTCCACTTCATAGTTTCTCCAAGGCTCAGTTTTCTTTGTTTGAGACAAGCAGGTATTAAGAGGCTTCCTGCTCCTTTAGAGCCATTTTTTTTCCTTCTCCATAAAACTTGCGTTTGCTCTTCTTTAAAAAATTCAGCAATTCCTTTGTTCATCACAATGACTTTTATTTAGGTCTGATGCTGCTCCTTATCTCTCCCTACATAAGCTGTCAGTTTTGCCTCTTGACATTTAGAAACTTTCTTGGAAATGCAGGTAGAAATAGTTAAGAGCAGATGCAAAGTAGGTGGAAGGTTTCCGTTTGCCAGCCTTCTCCTTGCCCAGTGTGTGCAGACCTGATGCACTTTGTTCTCCACGGTGTATTCGGGTGTCCATTATCGGCAATGGAAGCTTGTTAACACGGTAACGCGGAGACTATCCATTATGCCTCTCGCTGCTTTTTTAAAGAGGCCATTAAAATAGAGCCCAGCTCCTTTCCCAACAGCTTGAAGTTTGAACAAATTTAATTTCTATTTATTAGGGAAACTCGTGCTGCTGGGGGGAAAAAGCCAGACTGACACTTTTGGAATATAAAGTCCTCCATTCATCAACAGAGCAGGCAGAGGAAGTGACTGTTTCTCTTGCCTTGCCAATTTCTGCTCCTCTCTGACCCAGAGATATCACCTCAAGCTTGGAGTTCATTATCCTTGTCTTTCAAATCTGTGGGCTCTCTGCTAAGGTAGGTGCCAATTAGCAGCAGTTATTTTTATGATGCGGACAGCTGACCATTGCAAGAGGATGAAGACCATGAGATTTACTTCGTGTGGGCACAGCTCATCTCCATGGCTGTGTTGAGGGATTCACATTGGTACCCTGAGACATCTTGGCTGGGGCTGTGTTGCGTTGCCAGGTCATTTCAGGGAACACGTCCCCATCCCAGTTGTGGAAGTTTGTCAAGCCAGTGACACATGGCTGACCCTTTGTCCTTCCAAGTGACCATGGTATTCTAGGAAGAAAGTGATAAGTCCTAAAATACTCAGGCATGGGGGTAACCCATGAAAATCTCCTCTGAGGTTTAAGAGAGGGCTCTCTTTACAAGAAGACGCTTGTGTCATGCTAGAGCTGTTTAGCTATTTTCATTCAGGCTGAGAGCTGCTCACCTCAAGGCCGAGGGTTTCTAATCCCTAGAAACCTTAGAAAGTTCAGAAAAGGGCTCTGAGGAGTCCTGAGCAAGGACTGCACTGCTGTCCTCACCAGAGTGGGTCATCTTAAGGAAGAGACTTCACTGGACTTTTCCATGGTGGTGTCTGCAAGTGTGGTTAACACGTGTAGAACAGCCTGCCGCAATTGCGGATGGGTCCAGCATCTCTTGATTGCACAGCAAGAGATCAGGCAACCCCAGCAGGCTTTGAAGAGCGCTACTAATCCCGCGAAGGAGGGGGTGGAGGATGCCGGCGCTCCTGGGCACTGCTGCAGACACGCACGCACAGTTGCTCGGTCAAAGGAATTCGCGGCTGAAGGCTCCTCATTCAGCCCCGCGGAGCGAGTGGTGGAAGCCCCACCTTGTTTGAAAACTTGAAAACATCCCAAGCTATAAATCTCATTCATTTGCATTTCTTTTCAGAGGAGGAGGTGGAGCGTGGAGGATAGCAGTATTGATGAGGATTAAACTAGCAAAACGGGATGCGTTTGTGGAATACCTAGTGCTATGCCAAAGTGGTCTGCTTCTAATAACATGTGTGAGTGAGACAAGGAGGCTGCACGGAGCACCACCGAATTACTACCACGTTGTATAATTGTCTTTGTAGAGATTAAGAGAAACTGGATTACTGTGGAAAAAGAAGGGAACCTTTTTCTTATTTGCTCTTTAAAAATGATAGTTATGAAGATTGGTCTGTTATTCGATTGTGATTTTTTTCTCTTTTTTTTTGTTTGTTTGATTCGTTTTGTTGGTTTGGTGTTTTTGTTTTGTTGGTTAAGAGAAAAAAAGGCCTCTTGCATTTGGAAATTTCCCAACCTCTTATCTATTCTTATCAGTCACATCCCATTACTTGACAATGGTGATGTAAAGTGGACTGATGGAACTGGGTGGGACATGTCACAATGCAGAGCACAACGTGTCAGTCTGACAAGTATAAGAGACATTGTTTTCTATAACCTGATTTTTTTTTTTTTGAGATGCTTTTCAGAAAAACAAAAATATCAGGCCAACCTAGCATTAAGGGAAGGAACTAAGATGGGGACACTTGTTTGCCAGTGTGGAAATAAATGGTGGTTACGAAGCGGAGGAATGTCCTTGAGAAAAAGATATGGCATTCTCATGCGTGGAGGAGGCAGGAGATACTGTCTGAGTCACTGGAGAGAGAAACAGATGCAGTGGGGCAAATGTAGGGCTGGAAACACCTACATCCAGGTGCATATAGCTAGGAAAAAAACCTATGCCAGTTTACCTCCTGCAGATTACAATTTTTTCCATGCAGGCTGTGGAGGCTCCCAATATATTCTATGTGTTGCAATGCTCAATTTGCAACATGAAATACTGGTGTTAATCACAGGTGTACCTAGCAATTTGCAAATGGTGCTCTCAAAGATGGAGCTGTCTCTCCACACAACTGTTACTGTGCAGATGTGCCATTCGATGTGGTGTCATCATATGCAGTTTGGTAGATAGGTTATCCGCTCTTCTCCCTTTCCAGCCACCTCTCCAGAATGGTCAAAGATAACCTACCCTTCTGCTATTGCCTGTGGTATAAACATGACTCATCTGATCATAAAGTCCAAATCAAGAAAGGTCTCCTGGTGATGACCACCAGGGGAGAGACCTTTATTCAAGCTGCCAAGAAAATACGTTCTAGTCTTTGAATGTACCTCCAAACTGCAACTAGAGCCAGCATGGAAATCTGGTAGGACTCCAAGATATACATATATATATATATGTATACATATATATACAGCAGGAACCTAGAGTCACCTTCGTATGTGTTAGTGACCTGTCAGCCTCCAGGAAGCAAAGACTCTCTGAATGTCTAGAAAATGTTGTTTAGAGAACTGTCTCACTGTCTTCTACACTTCTCTCAAGCTGGACATGCAGCTTCTCCAACTGCAGTTTTTAGATAATAATTTCAAGAGACTGCACATTTTTCATCCAAGGAAGGACTTTTAAAGTTACTTGTTTTTGAGCTGAATCCTGTTTTCTATTCATGTTCTGTTTTTCTGTTGAAATATCTTGCAATGGCAAGATTTTTCTTTTTTGGCAGCCACTGAAATTACTTGGTTATGAACTATCCAGATTTTATCAGACAATTAGCAAGTCGGCTCTGTGTTTGTGTGTGTGTTCCTGTGTGTGTGCGCGTGTGTGGTAATTGATGTTCATGATATATGGCTGGCTGGCTGGAATATCTCACTACCCACACAAAATGATCACTGATAAGAAGGCCTTTTCCAGCTCGGTATTAGTATGCTTCATCTGAAACCGGCTTTGCTGACAAGCCTATGCTTTGACTGTGTGTGTCTGATGCAAAATGTATCACTGCACTTAATTTCAAGCATAATAGTTCTGTAATAATCTCCTGAGGAGATATTAAGTTACATTTATTTGCGCTGTCCTGGGTGATCATGCAAGTTTCCAGCATGACAGCAATAGCAAGACCAAATCCTTCCTTGGCTACAGAACAAAAGGAGAAACGTCTTGCCAAAGCTGCAGACCAGGGCTGCAGCTGCAGTGGTGATACGGGGTGCAGAGAGGTAGGACGTCTCTTCAGGAATGCTGCATTCTGCAAGTAAGCCTGGATATTCCCTCTGCTCACATCAGCTGGATGCTTTTGCCACCCAGCAGCCCCAGGAAGATATTAGCTTTCAGTCACCAGCAATCTGCACTTCATTTACGGAAACAAACGTGACACTTGTTTGGAGAGAAGCTGATAATTCACACAAAGAGGGGGTACATGGCTACGTATCTTTGCAGTGGTCCTCCTCCCCTTACGCATACACGTATGCCTGCATGCATGAAGCGAGCGACCGCGTTGAACACACACAATTCAGAATTGGATGGGGGCTTTAACAAAGGCATTTCTTCACCTGCCTTGATGAAGAATGCGACGTGGATGCGGAATCCCTGCAAAGAAATGCATTATGAGATTTCTTTCTTGCTGGTTCAGCCCTATTAATCTCTTCAGCATGAGCTCGAGTATTTTAATAATAGGCATGCAATATTATGCCTGCTCTAAAATGGCTTGTTTTTAAGCACTACTTGGACTGTGTTTGCATTAACCTAGTTGGGGGAAAAAACAGGTTTTGAGCTTATCCTCCTTTTCTTTTCCCTAATCGCAGCTACAGGGCAAAACATACCAAGTGTCTAGTAAGAGAAATAGCATTGCCACATGCTAATTTACAGTAACGTTAAGAATTGCACAAGGAACAAGCCTCTGACTCTACGTGCATGTTGAAATCCACTCTTGAGAGCAGTGCTGTGGCGTGGTTTACTGTCCTTCTTTGGACATAATCTGTCTCCCTGAAGGCACTGTACCACACAGATCAGGGTTCATATAAGACTTCTCATCTGGGGCAGGTTTTCCTGTGTTTTTACCGGTGTTTGCTTCCTGCTGAACATTAGTGCAGGAACACGTAGCCAGCTCATAAGCAAAGACTATCAGCTCTCTTTGCTCAAGAGCAACCTCTCCATCTCCTATAGGAATAAACACTGACCGCTTCCAAAAAGTATCTGTCTGGTCCTCTCCCTCTGGAAAGCTGATAGCTGCGCCAGAGAAGTCCAAGGGTGAGAGCAACTGCAAATGGAGAAGAGAAAGGACATCTGAGAGTCTTCACTAAATAACCAGAGGACTGAATGACTTCAGACAAAGACAGGAGTTATATAATACATTCCTACTCTGTGAGTAATCATGTGCAAAGATTGACATGTCTGTGAGTGTTCCCAAAACTGATCCTGGGCTTACTGTGACCGTTCCTGCATGCGAAAACAACATCTAATGGCAAAAAAAAAAAAAAAAAAAAAAAAAAAAAAAAAAAAAAAGTTTGATTGTACTCCTAGGACAACATCCTGAATTTTTCCCTGATGCACCCTTGCCATTACCATGGCAAAATGCCTGGAAACTGCCTTTCTCTCCCACAAAAAAATGTTTTGAAGGGAGAACAAAAGGAGTTTGAGCTTTTGGCAGATCTTTGGAGATCTCTGTGTTCAGATCCTCAGCTGGTGTAAATCAAGATAGCTGCAGTATTGGTACAGTAGTTAAATACTGACTGACTCTCCTTCCATCATGACTAGCTGCCCTGGGGACTGTTTCTTTACTGCTTACATGGAGATGCAGGAGCACTGTTGCTGCCTCATGGTGCATTTTTTCTTGTTGAGAAAATATTGCTTATCCTTAATGCTTCAGCTCCTTAGCAGATAACTTGGTGGTGCTTCCTGACATATAGGCATTGTATAGCACTCTGCTTTATTTTCTTGGTTCAGTAGCTGAATGATGTGTTAATCTTCTATAAAAATTCAAAATAGGATCAGTGGAAATTAGGGTGTAACTTTCAAAATTTTAAAGGTCATAAAGGTCCTTTTTTCCCCCCTAATCCATGTTTCTAAATTCTATCACAACATATGAGTCAAAAAGAGGAATTGATGGTTAGCTAGAGTGCTCCCATCATTGGGCCAAGATGCTTAACTAGCACATAATAATCTCTAAAACTGGAAAGATTTAAAAGTGTTTTTGTAGGCAATGATGGTCAACAGAGAGCATCCTGAAACTGTCACAGATCTAAAGACTGGAATATCATTTAAATACAAGGGTCTGGAAATACAGCTTTATAGTCACATAGGGCTGAAATATGCAAACCATCTTTTGCATATGAACTCAGGTGCAGTGCAGCTGGCTGGTGCCCAGCACTGAGATTTTTTTTCCTCTTTAGCATAGACAGAAATGTCCTGGGGAAATTAAACACATCTGAGCTATGTCAGGAATCGCCTGTGCCCACAACTGGACTTAGATAAGCCTAACAAATTTCATTATCTGTTCAGGCCCCTACTACTTAGTGGCAAAAGTTGCACTTGTGCTGTTTGAGGTTTGAGCAAGAAGGGGCAGGTATGTAACTACGCACGCCTGTGTGTTCGTGGTACCTGGGTGAATCAGCAGCAACGATGTTTCACGTTTCGGTGATCATGAGGAAGATGCAAAAATTTAATGTTTCCTTCTGCCCCAAACTCACCTCCCCTATCTACTCTTTAAAACACAAGCCATTCTCCACAGATTTTCCACAGCTTGAAGTAATATGGCAAAATTTACCTTTATCTTAAAAGCCAGATTTTCAATTATACGGAGGTATGTAACTCTTAGTCTGCAGCCCAAATGTTGCATCATGTTTATGTGTGCATTCACTTGTGCAGCTCCTCTTGGTGAAGGGTATTATTTCAGGATCGCCTAACAGTAAATTTGATTAGCTGTGTTATCGTCCAGAGCACTCTGTCGCTGTTTTGCCCATAAAGAAAGGAAATAAATGATTACCAGGGTGAGGAACAAAGGTAGTAAATAGAGCATCATTGAGACTGGGAGAATCAAGCCAAGGTGAGAAATAACAGCCCTCCACATTTCCCTAGGAGTGTCCACATGGAAACAGGACAACAAAGGAGACTAGGTGGTTCCTGAGGACAAATCGATAGTAAAGCCAGACATGCTAACACTCTCCTTGATGGTCAGGTTAAAACTGAAGTGGTTGCAGTGCTTTGGGGTCAGTAACTAGACCAAAGTTTACCTGAAGGTAATTCTGTGCTATGAGGACACTTGTGAATAACAGTATGGACTATTTAGAACCTCTTGTGCCAACAGAAAAAATGACTCATTTGGGAGAAATCTTCCAGGTCTTGTGTTTTTAATAGGTTTGGAACTTAAAAAAATTACTTTCTCAGTTATTCCTTACTAAGTTTTGCATTGATATGTTTTTTTCTTGAAAGTGTAGTGCAACAGCAAGTGGACAGGGAACCAGACTCCTGGGAGATTTGAAACCTCTTGTTGCCTCTACTTATTGGCGGCTTTGTCACCTGAGGCATAACACATCATCCTTCTGTGCCTTCATTTCCCTTTTGTAAAGCAATAGTGACAACTTCATGTAAAAATTTATCAGCTTTTTAGGTGGAAATTGCAGCAAGGAAGCATCTCTATGAAATTCAGAGCCTTCACCTTCCTGTGAAGTCAGTTGTCTTTGAATCTCTGAAGAAGCTAGAGAAAAACCAACATACTGGTGATTTTTGTCCATAGCATTTACAAACCTCTAGTGAGAGAGTCTGCTGAGGCAAAACGTTTCTCCTTGCAGTGGCAAAATACCCCTGTGGTTAAAATATTTCTTAGGTTTTGGTTAGGAGAAACCTTGCAGAAGATGCACCTGGTCAAACTCTCTCATGACTTTTAACACTTAATATTGGTTCAATAATGAGTTTGCACAAGGTTCTGTGTGGATGTCTGTATGCTTTACGTCTACTGTGTTACCAAGCCTGTTATTTTTATTTTCTAGTACTCTCCTCTTAGCTTTAATTCTGTCCTTTAAGACACCAAAGCTTTTCTCTGAGTTGGGCCTTCTGCCTTACTGAACATGAGCAGAACTGTCACACGTTCTTCCCCTGATAGTCTCCTATACAAGTTCATCCCCTTCAAACTTCTGCCTGGGCTTGGGGCTCTCACATATTTTTCTCCCATGCTTTCTATGCCTTTCTCTCTTCAGTGTTTTCCATTAGGTCCCAGGAGAAAGCAGTTTCAGAATAGTGTATATCTATGGTCTTTATGTAGTGTGCTGCAGGTGTTGCAAGTAGTCTCTTGCTCACCCCAGGCAAAGCAAGGACGGGATGTGAGAGCCAAGGAGATGGGCTATGGAGTGGACCAGGTTCACTAGTAGCTTGCTGTTGTTTCTTGAAGGTTAATGCAATCACTAAGAGTAAAACCTCCTCAACAGAAAGTTAATGCATCTTCCCTTTTTTATTTTTTTTGCCAACACATTAACAGTGCTCCTTATACATACATAATAGATACTAGAGAAATATTGGAGATGAGTCAGCTCAAGCTTACATTGATGGCTGCAGGGAAGAGTATAATAACAGGTTGCTATTTCCATGAAAAGGTCTTGAAAAGGTAATAGGGCAGGTAACATTTCAAGAAGGTGAAGTTCTGCTCAGGGTCTGTCTGTCCTTACTGTCTTCTCCTCCTCACTTTCACACTCTTCGTGTCTGAAAACATTTTTCCCTACCAAGCCATAACAGTTGGGGCAATACCCATCCTTTGTTTACATTTTTCAAATACAGTTTGCACTTAGTTTACACTTTTATTATATATATATTTATTTATATATTTATATATATGTATATATACATATATTTATTTATATATTTATGTATATATATATATATATAAACTATATATATATATAGTTGTTGTTTGGACTGTCTTGTTCTGTCATTATTTTAGCCTGGCAAAGAGATGCCTTGCTATCAGTTAGTGACACAGAGAGTTGCTGTAACAGGCATACAGTCTGTAAATAATATCTCAAAAAACTTCTTGCATGTGGAGTGGAGGATGAAGAATGGATTGTTTTATCTATATGTACGTGTATATATATATATATGTATAGTTACATACGTAGAATCATAGAATGCCTAAGGTTGGAAGGGACCTCTAGAGGTCATCTAGTC
>JAWLRI010000829.1:2131209-2147399 GCA_034781795.1 Crypturellus tataupa
GGACTAGATGACCTCTAGAGGTCCCTTCCAACCTTAGGCATTCTGTGATTCTATGATTCTATGATTCTATGATTTAAGACACTAGGAGTTCAATAGGCTTTGATGGATAACTAATGACTGTCAGAATTCCTGAAAAATCAGCTTTCCATTGTAGCTTATTGACTATAATTCTGCAATCCTAACATAAGCTCTTATTTCTTAGTCATTATTTTGTTTTAAACTTAACTCTAAATCAATGTTGGGGGAATATGTCATAAAATAATCATCTAAATATTCTGAGGCTTAAATTCAGAGCAATATATTAAGAGATGAATTTTGAAATCTGTATACTGTTTGCTTGACTGAAGCAGCAGTAAATGGACACAATAATAACTGTCTGCAATATTTTTATACTGACTCGATTGGTTCAGTCTACTGATGTTTTCATTCCCTTGAAAATTTCAGGCTAATGCTTTGGTGAGCTTCTTCCTTGTTGGTTCTTTTGCAAAGGTTTTTTTGAATTCATCTATTCCAATTCTAATCCCACCTTTTGGAGCCCCTTTTCACCATTCCCACATGGTGATAGAGCTTTGCCATACTGATATATAATGTTAATATGATAAAACCTTGCATTGTGGAAATTGGAAAGATAAATAATTTACCACTTGTGATTTTCTAAAGAACTTGTGAATTGCAGTACATTCTCCAGAGTCTCCAACAGGCTTGGACCTGGCTGATTCTATGTTACAGCAGTGTTATATTATGCAGTCAATAACTGTGCAGTGCTGGGAACAACTTGCTGTATCATCAGAAGTGCTCTTGATGGGATGTCCTGGACAGGCTACTTGTTAGGTTGATTTATTGATGAAAGCTGTTGGTTTTGCAATTATAAGAGAGCAGTTGCCAAGCCCAGGAATCTCACTAGGCTTATTGATCCTGAAGTGTAGAGAGCTGTTGGCACAAGCAACTTATTTGAATGTCTGTGCTCCAGAAAAGATTCCAGCCATTATCCTTATTCTGTCAAAATCCAAGTTAGCCTGCTGTCAGTCTCCTGGAAGAGACACCACTTAGGTTTCTGAAGTCACAGTAACAAGAATCTGAGAGGAACAGCATCCTGTTTTTTTGGAATAAACGGCTGCTGTCTGCTGTACTCCTAACAAGCTAGTAGGGTCAGGCACAGGATGGGAAACTAGAGATCCAGATTTTTTCATTCCCATGTGTCCAAACTGCTTGCACCTACTTACTTGGAATGTCCCAGAATATTCACACAGAATTTTGGCTTCTTTCATACTCTGTATCACTGCAAATGTCAGATCCACTACTAATCTCTGCTGGGTTTGAATCCCTCCTGGGACATGTCATGTTTGCAAGTCTTCTCTCTGCCTCCTGCTGTCCCAACAGCACAATGAGTTTTGTGCACACCCGCATAAGCTGTATCCCATTACTCTTTGAAGTTGCTGATGATGGACGTTCTTTCTTAGTGATTCCTTTATCATTTTGGATGGAGCCTACTGTGACACAGCTGTGTCCTGGAATCCACGTGTTCAACAAAATAGTGTATTCTTCTTTATTAGCTCAGTGTGTTCTGAAGACATTGCTGAGACAAACACTGATGGGGAAGGCTCCTTTGGCAGGGTAAATGCATCTGTTGAAGCAGGAATGCCATGCAAGAAGAAAAGAGTTCAGTTGTTCAAGATGGGGAGAAAATGTTGGAGCAGATAAATGATGAGATGGCATCTGTGTGGAAGCAGCTGAAGATGGGAGAACCCAAGAGGATAATTAATGTGCTGAAACAGAAGCCAGATGTCAATAGAGTCAGCTTCCCTGGTCATTTGAATGCTGATTCTGTAGCCTGTGTTGATGGGGAAGACTTGTCAGTCAGCCTGTTTGTGAAGTTAGTTTTGCCCATCTTAATCACTTGTTAGGGGTACTTGACACTTCCTACTGCAAGCACTGTCAGCTGAAGAAAATAAAATTTTGAGAAACTGGTTAGAATGAGCCAAAGTTTCAGTTCATTTCTGAAGAGCCCTATTGCTAAATGCTATCAGCTCCAACAGCCAAAAATTCTAGATCCACCTTTTTTGAACCCCATGCAGCAGGAATACCACAGGGGTGTTCAGACCTACATTCCTCACTGGGGGTGTCCACAGCCCAGGGATGGAGGGAGGGCTGCTGTTTTCTGAGTCGTTGCTGGGCCTGCTTGTGTGGTAGCCTATGGGTTTGTTTCAAATGAACGGTCAGGAGAATATTTGATTATTTATCATTATTTGCTCTTTGTGTTATGACTGGAACATCCTGTCCATGCAGGTGGAAACTTCTGTTGTTCTACCTGCAATCCCCCATGGCTACTAATACTGCAGCACCTAATTTCCTAAGACCTTTCTACTCTTGAGCCCCAGTGATTAAAACCTAGTTCACGCTCTGACAGAGAAGAGCAGAATTATAAGTAGATTTGAAGCTCTCAGTTTCAAGAAATTATAATCAAAATAAGTAACTCTCTGCTAAGTTCTAGATATCAGCATGAATGAAACTTTGACAAGTGAAGACTTCGCAGGTGCCTTCTGGTTTAGAAAACTCCTGAGGACACTGACAGAGCTTCTTGATAGATCTATAACATCCTAGTCTTAATTTGACAATCCTTTCTGCAATTATTAATTACCAACCCAGCAACAAATAAGATTCCCACCGTTTCTGTGACAGAGCAGGTGTGAGGGATTGCAGATTCAGTCTCTGTGCCTCCATTCAGCCATCAGAAGGCAAGCATAAGAGGCAAAGTCATAACTTCTGCACCTACTGGCCATTTGCTATGCTTCTGAAAAGTTAAAGTTGAGCCTGTAGTGGTATTTCAGGACAAATGGCTTTTAGAAGGCATAAAATCAAGCAGAGAGTACTGCTATTACTACGTAGCCTGCTGCAAGTCATTTTACCAGCCCACGTACCTCTTTTCTCTTCAGCGTTTGACTGTTCCAAATATTTTGTCCTGGTCCTGAAAGCTAAACCACTGAGACAAGGTCATTCACACAGAACTTTCTGAGGGACTGGAGAACACATTTGTATTTCAGAAGTGCTGATATGAACTTGGACTACAAAAGATCCTGGTTTAATCTGGATTTGTGCTGGTAGTAATAAAACCAGATATGCCTAATTAGGGGGGATGTTTTGGCTCAGGCTCCCAGCTGATGTAAATCAGAATAGCTCCACAGAAGCTGATGAAACGTTTTTACATCTGCTAAAGATCTGGCTCTTCACAAGTTAGCAGTTTCTTCAGTAGTTAGCACTGGTGTTTGGTTTGGCCTTGCTGTGGGACAAGAACGCGCATACCTGCAGCTTCCTCTGGCATTATATGAGTGATACTTAGCTTTATTTTTAACTTAAATTCATTTGGAGAAGGGATTTTCTGTGAACCACAGCTGTACAAAGAAAAGGAAAAATCCACTAATTCATTTTAAAAGCCCAAAATATTCCTTCTGCTCTTCTAATGTGGCAGTGTGAGAGAGGTTTGCAGCTGCAAACACTGATACTTCAATGATCAGCAGTTTGGTTTGCTCTTGGGACAGCTGGGACAGGGCAGATATCACAACCGTTTCTGAAGCTCATCACTGTATGGGAGAAGCGAGATTGTAAGAGAGGAAAAGTCAGGAGAGGATGATATCTAGGGGCTTATTCTGGCCTTGACTCAGTGCACTCAATGGCTGCATTTCTTCTGTGCTTTCTGTGCAACGCAGTTGTGACTATGTTTGTGGGAAGACCAAACAGAGGACAGTCCTCTGGCTTCCAGCTTCAGACAACAGCCTGGGTTATAGCAGAAAGGACATTGACAGACAACACACTGACAATGGTTTCAGCCAGCATTAGCTGACACAATCCTGAGGTCAGTGGAGCGAGGGACACTTATGTCACCTGAGAACCTGCACTGATTATTGCCTGGATGTTCCTGCCTCAGCAAGAAGTGGCTTCCAGTTGAGATGATACGCTTCACATATTGCTTCCAGTTTGGCAAGGACGTGTCTTTCCTGGTTTACTTGGTAAATGGAGAGATTTCCACTATTACTACATAAATGGAGAGAATACATCCAAGTACACATGCAGTGAATATGCAGCCACTCTAATGAAGATAAGCATTAACCAGAAAGGATCTTGGCAAAAAAAATGAAAAATTTAGAAGAGCCAAATCTCACTAATTTCTTTAATGATTCTTAATAGACAGGAATGACTGGTCTCAAATAATTTTCCTAAAGATCGAGCAGGGGTGAATATTAAGGTTGGTACATTATTCAGCCGTTCCCTGGTTAGCATGAACTTTGTAGCCTTCAGTTATGCTTATGTAAGACGCAGGTAGGATTACAAAAGTGGAATGGCAGCTGTGTAAAATAAAAGTGCAGTCTGAACCAGGGTTGCTTGGTCTGTTACCCAAATGGAGAAGTCGCATCGTGCTGCAAGAGGGGATCTTGTGGGAGTTTTGCACAGCTTCTCATGGGCATTTTCACTTCCTTAATAAACTCCCAATGGAGAGACAATATTCTGTCTTCTGCATTCTTCTTCAGTGGATGGTGCTGGGTGCCTCGGAAGAAGCTGTGGCCCTCGCCTCACAATTCATGTCTGTAACTCATAAAGACTTTCAAGGAAGTGCCTTAAGTTGTGCAATTAGCAGGAAAATGCCTCCCAAGGGAATTCTGCTCCTCTCCTCAGCTGGTGCGCAACCTATCCCCAAAGAATATATGCAACGCAGCCTATATTCTTCTTATCTTGGTTTGGCTCGGGAATAATTAGAATCTTTCCAGAGACTTAGCGCCGTATGGGCTTATTTTTAGTCTCGGCGAGGCTGAGAAACAGACCTGCTGCGTGATCTCTGGCAAGACAGTTCAACTATGTGCGCCTTCCCTTCCCTTCTGGCTTCTTGTCTGCCTTGTTTATTAGCGCGTCTGTTCAATGTCCCCCTGCGTGCGCCGCCTCCCTGAACAATGGAACCTCAATGCCGCCTGCGTCCTACAGGCCCCATTAGAATATAAATTGCTAATCATTAGTTGGAAGATTAATGCGCTAAGAGTGTTTTTAAGTCGCGCTGTGTATATTTTGGGGCCATTTGCCGGCTCCCAAGGTAATATTAATTATTAAAAATTTTAACGCGCAGCATTGTTGGCACTGGTGATTTTATCATGGGTCTCCTGATACTTGGTGTTTCTTTTCAAGATTCAGTTCCTGGAAAGCCAATCATCTTGGGTTGCATTTTGAAATAGGCAAATTTTTAGCACCTACTGCAGCAGTGAGACTGGGAAACGTTGCCCAAGTATGCTCTGGAGACTCAGAAAGGCAGAGAAAAAAAGACTGAAAATATATTAATTAAAAAGGAAAACATGGATTCTGCAAGAAAACCTCTTTTATTTTTTTTCCACAATTTGTGGGGCTTACATTGCTTTCACTATGCAAAGATATATAACTTGGAGTGTGATAGGACCCCCCCAGTGGTTCTGAAGGAAAAAAGATGAAAGTAAACTGATTTTAATATCACAGCTACATCTAGGGTGATGCTGTCCCTCTAATTGTATTCATTTTGGTCATTTTTTTTTCAGAATTACTTTTAACAGCCTAAAATTTTGTATTTTCCCTTGTAGTTCTCTTTCTTAATATCCTTGGGGTTTACTTTTTCTCACTTTGTTCCTGTCCTTGCCTGGTTTATTTTTTCTTCAGTCTTGATGATGTCCTCAGACTTGATCCAGGTTGAATTTACATCAAGGAAAAGCATGAAAGGTATGAAACGACATAAATGGTACAGAGAGCAGTTTTCTCTTACTGTTCTCTACTGTGATCTAAAAAGAGCCTGGAATAGTTAAGAAAATGTCCTGGACTTATTTACACTTTGCAGTAAGTGTCACTGGTTGAAGATTTCCCATTAGTTGGAGGAAGATGTTCCACAGGCCACCGTGCTGTTTTAGTAACTGATCTATTTCAATACTTCTTATGTAGACAGGCCAGCAAATTTCCAAACAACCAGAAAGCTTCAGCAAATAACCCTGAAAGCAGAGTCCTGGGCTTACACAAAGCAGCCCGCACTACTCCAGCATCTTCTTCTAGGGCTGGATTCTGATGATCTGAGCAAGAGACTGGTGTGACAGCGTGCTAAGGCAGCACTTCCTCAAGGAGTAAAGTCTTTGCTGGCAAAGGGGAGTCATGATGACAGCTGGAAGTTGTGCTGGAGACTGTTAATCCTGATGCTAAGGTGTATCTTAGCCTCCTTTATCAAAAGAAAACGCAATGCTTTGCAGAAGAAGTAAATGCAATCTGCATTTTTACTAACAGGAAACTGAAGCCCTCCGAAGCATCTCGGTCCACCTCAGATCACAGGAACCCAGATCTGCTGAACCTGCTCTCCTCTTTGTGGCCACGGTGCCTGCGAATGGTGGGGGTGACAGTAGGAGCTGCAGACACATGATATGAGACTGGCATGTGGCAGAGGTGATGGTCAGAAAAGCATGGGAAAAGGAAGTCCCGTTGGCATGAAGGATGCCTGCAAGAGGCAGAGACTCAGTGCTAGAGTGGTAGAGTTAGGTAGGCAGCTCCACGGCCAGGAGAGTTGGAAGCGCCGTCACCACCGTTGGTGACTTTGTCCTCTCCCACCCATGCCACCTCACTGGTGCTCGGCAGCGTTCCTGCAAGCATGAGTGGGAATAAGGTGCAGAAAGTCTGGCTTGGGGCTCCACTTCCTTATGTTCAAAAACTGTCTTTGAAGAAAGAACACTTCTCTGTTTGATATTTTTTGGAGTGTGTGATTTATTTCTCCCTAACTTTGCTACCATTTTTCTTGTTTCTTTTTTTTTAATTCTTAGAAGTATTTCCCCTTTCTAGTGCCAGGTCTTTCAAAGGAAAAGCATGCTCTGTGCTTAGTTCCTCGTTCCTCCACTCTAGATAACTTATAACTTCAGCCTGTCTGGAAATCTGGAAATCCTTACGCTTGGAACCTTATCATAGACATTTCCGCTGCAGGAAGGGAGATCAGACCAACAGCAGCATCCTGAATTCGTGGCAGAGGAAATAGATGACTGCATGGCTTGGGTTTGCTTTTAGGTGCTCTGTTCTTAATGGGCTGATTCACATCTACCTGTCAGCTCCTTGGACAAGGATCACAAACAGCACCGAGGGCTTTGCCATGCATGTTGTGCTACCTGATCTGTCTACTATCCACTGCTTTTTCAGCCCGCTGGAAAAGGCGCATGATCTATGGAGCTTCCAGCCATCAAGGAGCAGGGTTTTAATTTGGGTCAGTGTTTTTCTACCCCTGCCAGTCCTTGTGTGTGACGGAGAGCAGTTGTAGGCACCGGGGCCGTTTGCCTTTGCATTCGCAAGTCGTTTGAGCTTTAGGTGATCAGACCACTGCTTAGCAAGCGCAGGGTCATCAGCAGTCACAAATGTACATTGGTGACTGAGTGGGAGATGTTTGCTTGTGTTATGAAATGTGGTGGAGTGAGAGCACACACTGGGGATTTGTTCGTTTTAGCAAACCTGGCAGAACCTTCCTGTGACCTAAATAGAATACCTTGCTCTACATAAAGCATGCATCAGGGTATTTCCTGATTTATTCATGAAAGGTTTGCTTTACAAAGGCATTTGGTACTGTGTAATCTCAGAATACATGATACATGTAGCTGGCTGCTCAGCTGGCATTTGCACAAATTGCTTTGATATATGGCTGTAACGTATGAAAGCACAGTGAGGCCAATTTAAATACTTGATATTGGAGTAAACTGGTTAAAAGAGTAAATTAGATCTAACCTACAGATTTTCCTGCTACTGCATAGAGAAGGTTGCTCTCCAGAATGAATAATTGATAGAGGGATGGCAGACTACACTCTGGTAAGCAATAAAATCCTCCAATATTAAATGGGCAGGGTTAAGGGCAGATCCATCAGTGGTATGCACTGGTGTCACCGTCTTTCACTTTAAAGGCCCTCTGTTGATTTGCATCAGATCGGGACCTAGCACGTCGTGTTAACCTGATCAATTAACTGAGGAACCCTGCTGCCATTTACTTGGGACACTTTGTGCCTCTGGTAGCCCTGTGGCAGGAAATAAAGTCTAAGCGAACACTTCATCAAGACTGCAGTTTTATTGGGGAATATCCACTATACATCTTTAATGATTTGTCTATATATCATTCGTATATGTTTCCTGCTGCAATCTATTCAACAGCAAAGTAGATGGGGTTGGTTGCTTGCAAGCAAGCTTTGTTTTGGAGCTTTGGAAGAAATTGGGGTTAATTTACAATAGAATGAAAGTGACATTTGTAAAGATGGTAAGAGGGGAATGCCAGAATCCATTACACTGATGATCCTACAAATGCACTGGCATTCTCCATTGGTGAGTTAATGTTCAAATCCTATCATCATTACTTGCTAAACTTATTGCAACTTAATGGCAAATTTCCAGATTTTTATCATGCCAAACATCTTATAATAGATGGGACCACACAAATTTTGGGGGAAGAAGCATCTCAGTTAAGTCTAATGCTGTATTACAATAGAATCTCAACTGATTTTGCATAATAGGGTCTGTAGCACAAGCAAGCCTGTCATTTGTGTTGTCTCTTATGGAACTCAGGAGAAACTAGCAATGGCTAAACTTAGCAATCAGCAGGAGACATGATGTCATTGTGGCATCAAGCAACATATGACGATGCGTCTTAAATTCAGTGTGGTATTAATTCATCCCCAAATTTTAGATCCTTGCAGAAAGGAAGTAAAGAGTTGATAGCTCCCGATCTCCTTTATGGAGAATTCTGTGATCTCTTAGTATGATTCACAGCCTTGAGGAAAAAAATCTCAGTGCTGAAAGCTGAAATTATTGTAGTATTCTCCAGGATATCCAGACATATTAGATGAACATATAAATAGTAAGGTGGCATCTCAGAAAGGTCAAATAGTCTGCCTGACATTGAAGCAGAAACTTTGATTACTTTCCTGGAGATAATCCTACCAGACCTCCTACGAAATGAAATGAACTTTCTCAATTCTCAGTCTTGAGGTCTTCTGTTTAGAGGAAGCTGTACCTTCTGCAGCTTTGGGAGTAAGCCAGAGTAAGTCTTGTCCAACTATTGTGTCTCTAAAGGAAAAAGAAAAAGAAAATAAAAGAAAAAATAAGGATGTCCTAGGAGGGTTCATGATCAAGCAGTGCTTTAAAATTAATATAAACCAGCAGCATTTATCAGTGTTCATCCAGAAAACTCAAGGGACATCACAAAGCTTGGTTCTTCATCCTCCAGGTAGTAGAAAAATAATAGTAATAATAAAAATGTTACTAACACCATTGGTTGTCCAGAACAACAGGGAACTGTCAGACTGTTTCTGTAATTTATGTCTTTTCTTATGGCATACTGTTTAATATCATGTGGGGATGAATCTGTAAGCACAGAAGACATTGAATGGAGCACAATTCTTTCCATATTTTACCTTTAATCTTCTTTATCAGTTCCAAGCAAAAAGCAAATCAAGGTCTCTCTCTCTTACTCTGTCTCCTCCGCAGTCTTGATTAAAGACGGTCTGTTTCTCCTCCAGCAGCTTTGTAAATCTGGGCATTTTAGAGTTAATCAGGACCTGAAAAGAGCAGGATGACATGAGGTTTCCATTAAAGAGTGGTATGTGGACAAGTGGCAAAGGCATGGATTATGTGGTAATAAAAACACACTGGGTGATATTTTTGTCAGAGGGCCTCAGTTCACTGCCTCCAAAATGCAAAAGCACCAGGAACTCCAACCGCTGCCTCTAAGCCATGATTGCAGAAGCAGATCAGCATGCACCTTACTCTCGGTTCTCTGAATCATGTTTAGCATTCTTTTGTCATGCCAAAACAGTTGCCCAGGTGTGGTGCTGATTACAAGAAAATGAGGTTCGATGTTGTCTCTGCATTAGCGGAGGACCCCTAAATCAAAGCCAGTTTTCCTTTAAGGAAGTGTTTTGCCGAGACAGTGAAAAAACTGTGGTGCTGAGTCAGTCTGGTTGCATGGAGAGAAGATATTTTCCCCCCAAGCTTAGAAACATCTCTTTATTTTTTGTTTACTTAGATTTTATTATTTCAATTTTAGTGAAAGTCTTGAAAAATCTCCAGGACGGAGCATCAGCTGGCATTAATCAGTCTGTGTGTATGTGTCCACTGAGTCTAGCACTCTTGGACTACTGTGCAGAGATCCTGTGGTTCTGCTCACCAGTTTTCGAGGCAGAAGATCCTGCTGCAGCTTTCTCAGCTGTAACACAAGACAGACACACAGCACGGCTTGCTCATGGCAGGAGCAGGGATTGACTGACTCCCTCTGTATTTCCTTGCCCTGCGTCCCAGCCTTCTGCAGTGGGAAAAGAGTGTCTCTTTGACCCATCCATCCAATTAATGCCAGTTGTTGACAGTGGCCTTTCTTTTCTGTTTTTGGAGACAATGTGATTTTATCATGCTGACAGTGAGCTCTGCTTCCCTTGTCTGAAGCTGGAACTGGATGCAGAAGAGTCAAAGAGCAGGAGATGAGTAGAAGAGAGACAGTGTAATGACAGAATGTTTCACATGCCTTTGAATTTCTAAGGGGATTAGGCGCTCCCCTGGTGCTTTGACATAGAGCCTATGGCAGCTGCTTTGGCAAAGCCTGCCAGCAGTTACACAAATATGTTATTTTCCTCTCATTTTCCCAAGGTGCAGAGGACACAACAGTCTCTGTTGCGGAGCAGCAGCAAAGTGCGCTCGGAGCTGCCAGAGCCAGGGCAGTCCTGCTGCACAGCCCTCGTGCTCCTGCTTGGGAGCTGCTCGGCGCTTGTGCATCCCTGTGCCTGGTGCTCGGAGCCCTGCGGCTTCCCTTGCCTGCACCATGCAGCAGCGTCAGAGCTGCACAAGCCACTCTTCTGCCTCAGTATCTATGTCTCCTGCAAGAGCTCTCTGGGCTGGCCCTTTTCCCAAGCATCAGCTGAAACAAAATCCTCCAAGTTGCGGTAACGTTATCTGCCCTGCATGCTCCAGAGACTCCTTTGCGCAGCAGAAGTCCTTCTCCTGGAAGCGGGAGAGGGACAGCAGGTGTTGTGTTGGTGTCCCTTCAGTGGAATCTGATTTCCAGTTTAGTTGCTTTTCTCTGTCTATCTGATATGGTTATTTAGAAAGCCATGGCTGATGTTGCATTTTTAAGCCAAGGACTGGCAGAAATCACGTACCTTCACTGTATAAAAGGAACATTAATCCACTAGTTGAGATCCGACTGGGGCATCACTGGTGACCATGAAACTGAAGCTTTTTTTACAAAATCATTGAGGTTCTCCCCTCATATTTAATCATCTCATAGATGTTTCAGGTATGAGATTTAAGCATTTAGCAATAATTCCAGTGAGACACAGCAGAGAAAGAATTGAAAGAGAAGAGATGGGAGAAAAAGAGGTGAGCCCTTGAGGTTGCAGAAATGGGTAAGCAAAATTACCGCAAGGGAGAAGCATCAGTATTCATAGCTGCAGAGAAAGTTGAAATGATGGTCAGGGCCTGTCAGTCTCAATACTGCATCCTTGAGTCACACGCACTGATTCAGACATTAATTTGGACCTCGGACGCGCGTGTCTGGCTCCCGGGGAGCCCTCCTGGAGGGCAGAGTGTGGTCTCCGGAAAGCACCGGGTGAGGGTACAAAGCCCCAGAAAGGGAGCGTTTGACACCGCTGTGAATGCAAAACGCTCCTCGTGGCATCAGCAGGAGGCAACAGCGTTTGCGTCTTCGGGCAGTACTTGGCTTTCTGATCCCCGTGCAAGCCGCATGCACACACATGCACAGAGGGTTCAGTCTAGCACCAGAACGCCGTTAGAGTAAATGAACACTGTCATGGCTAAAGTGGCTGTCTTTCTTTTTCTTTTCTTTTTTTCTCCCCCCCTTTCTGAAGCAACCAGCCAATTTAAAAGCAGAGTTCAGAGGCAAGGGATTCTTGTTATGCTCATGAATCTCAAAGATTTCCTAAAGGAAGAACAAAGAGACAGACAGAAAGACACAGAGAGCTGGAAAACCAGGAGCAGGCAGCAGACTTGGAAAGAAATGTCCTTCTTCTCCCCAGTTAAGGAATGCAAACAGGAAGTCGCTAGCAGAATGTTTGGAGTGTGTGCAGCTGCAGTTGGGTCTGAAGACACTGAAAGCTGTGCCGAAAGTATTCAGCTCGCCTCTTACAATGGAGGGGAAACACTTGCTTTGACACTGCATTTGATAACCATTTTGTGGCAGGAGTGCAGACCCTTTCATTTGCGGGGAAAGGGAAGACAGCTGTGGCTGTCTTCAGCTAAACTTGCTATTCTATACGTGAGAGAGTGCGCTTGTTAAAGGGGGACAAAAGGGTGCTTACTGAACTTCTGCAGGTGGCTTTTGGTTATTAACCAGAGGAGCTTAGCTGGTCCAGAATGCGCTGGGCTGCCTAATTCGCCACTAAAGGAATCTCAGTTGCTGCTTGGGGTAAACTGCGCCTTTTTTTGGAGGCTGCGCTGTGTATTGCCTGAAATGTTAAGCTACTTCCTTGGAAACAGAAGTTTCATATCTGCTAGATCATTCTTCCAGAGCACATGTTTTCCATGTGTGGGTTCTGATTTGGGGAGTTCTGGGGAGAAAATTATCTGTAGCAGTGTCTTCCAATTCATATGTAGATCAACCTCTTCAAGGTACCAGGGTAAAAACACTCAAATTATGCAAATTGAGATAATTTCTTACAAATTAACTTTCAAACAGGTTGTAGCTGTGTCTTAATTCAAACAGCTTTAAAATTATCTCACCTAGTTTTCCTCCATTGTTCTTGATCAGCAATTGACCTTGAGCTGACTCCATTCTCAAAATAGATCAAATAAGTGTATCATTCTTTTTGATTATAATATGGGTTCTGTTTAAAAAAAAAAAAAACTCTTACTGAAATGACTCTTGCAGGTTCTTCAGTTGCTAACATTTTATTAATACACTTTGAAGCTGCCTGAGATTGTGCATGTGACAGAAAATCCATATTTCTAACTAACCGATTGTTTTAACATGTATTTCTGAGAGCTGCATGGTGCTCTCTACTGGCACTGGAATATTGGTTGCATGTATTAATTTGTCATTTTATGGAGCAGGTAATCTGGATTATTTCTTCATGCACCATCTTCTTCTGGGTCAGCCCCTGAAGTTTATACCTGCAACATCATTAGCTAATTTGCTAAAGGCAAGACTTTGGTTACAAGAATTTTTTTTTTTTTTATAAAAGAACCCTGGGGAACAGTATTAACTTTACTAGCACTAATTGCACTATGTGTTTCTTTGTGTCTAACATGCCTGCATTTTAATAAATGAGAAATTATTGTTCCTGGTTAGGTAAGTAGGTAGAGTAGCTAAAAATAGAGGAAGTTAAGCTGCGGGCGGAGGGAGCTCTAGTTTCAATGACTACGGAGGAGGAACATGTCATAACGGCACTGTAAAAGGCGTACCCAAGCTATTTCTCAGCTCTGACACCTAATCCTTCACGTCCTCCTCCCAGCTTGTCTTCCCCGGTGTCCCACATTGCAGATGTCCCACCAGCACACCGGGCTCCAGCTGTTTTCCTGGTACCGGTGCTGCCCCTTGTACTGAGGTATCACCCGGTCCAGGTGGTTCTTGGTGCTTGCTCACGCATGGGGACCCCACGGAGCTCCCTGCCGGAGCGGACAGAGGAGGGATGGTATGCAGAGAGGTGGTGGTTTACCTGAGCTCCATCAGGAGGTCTCTTCTAGGAGCTGAGTGAGAGTGGCCTTTGGACCATGGTGTTACCTTCACCACAAGATTGTCTTTCTTCTCGAGGGGGAAGTGGTTAGCTGGGGACAGTTGAAAACATAATGACACGGTGAAAACACTCTGGAAGCACATGACCCGAGGGTTTAACCTAGCCCTTCTTCTTTTTCCAGGAAGCAATTGTTATTTGATACTTGTTCCATAGTGAGTAACATAGTGGCAGCCCTCAATCAGTGACTAATGTCACTGTGGTGACATTCATGGAGAAAATCAGACACTGATTTAACGCTTCGTGCTTCCATAGGACTTTCTTTCCCAGTGTGCGTACACATTTTAAAAGCAGGAATGAGTTAATACGTGCTGTTCTTTTTATAAGATATTAGTAAATTCAGATTTAGGAAGGGATCTTAGGCAGGGTTAAGTCACTTGCCCAGCATAACCCTGGAAGATGGGAATGGAAATTGGTTCATGCAATTCCCTTTCCTGAGGCGTGAGCATGAGGTCACCCTTTCACCAGGAAGGAAAACAAATCTGGGGATACACCTACAGCTAAAACTGGTAAAGGTGGGAAGAAATCCTGGAACTCTGTGGCTGGAGAGAAGAATGAGAGTAGGAAAACGAGGAGAGAAGGGAAGCTGCATGAGATTGCATTTAAATCAGCCTTTAGAGGAGGTTAGTATAGAAGGCTACTGGACACACAGAATGAGACAAGACTACAAAACACCTTGATAAGAGAAGAAAGCCCTGTGTCAGCACAGTTGCCCACAAGGCAAGAGCTGTCAAATCACTGTTTTCTGACACCTTCTGTCTCTTCAACACCTTTTGTGCTGTTTTTCTCTTCTCATCAGGGTTTGGCTGACAGGGTGAAAAAAAAAGAGTTTTCAGAGCAAATCACAGCCTGAGGAGCTTCCCCAGTTGCAGAGTGTTACCCAAGGGAACTCCAGACCTAGATCTCTACCCATTCCTCAGTAAACAGCAAGGGTCTCGTGAGATAGAGATTGCCATTGCCACATCTTATGCAAGAACGCAGGTGTTGGTTCATAGCTCCTATCTCCTTGGAAGTGCAAAGCTCACCAGCTAGCAGCTAGGTGTTTGGAGAGGAGAATTTGTCTGGGGCACTCAGAAACCACAGCCATGAGCTATCACCACCACAATCACAGATCAAGGGAAAAGTGCTCGTAGTTACTATAAGAAAAAGAGCAAACCTTACTACTTTGTACAATGGATTGGGAAAGGGGATGCAAATAGATAGGCACAAAGAGGCTGGTTTCGATACCTGGATTACTTTTTGAGACACCTTGTAGGGATCTTATTTTAAAAAGAAAGAGCTCCATACTGTGTAGGCCCAATGAAAATCACTTTCTCCTTTGTCTTGCCAGTGTGGATTCTCTTGTGATCAACCTGCTATTTTTCCTCTTTGGTGCACACATCTGGATCTGTCTTTTGTCTTGTGACCTTTTTTTTCTTGAAACGTGAGAGAATGTAATATCTGCGAAACCTTTACCCCTCCCCCTGACAATGTGATTGAAATCGATTGACTGATTCAAAAGCAATTAGGTGGGGCTGACAGACAGACAGCACGCGGTAAGAGACTAGGCAAGAAAGCTCCATGGCCCTTCGAGATATCCTAGGGCCAGTATCAATAAAATTATATTTCAGAACTGATGAAGCGCTTGCATACCTTGTCCTTTTTTTTTTTTTTTTTTTTCCACCAGATCCACCAGGTGGTCTAATAAAAGATGCTACCTCTTCCTACCAACCTTTCCTCTCTCAGTAAAATGGGGCATACAAAATGTCTTGGCCCTTGGGGAGGATTTAGGGTGCGCACCCTTATTTTCTGAAAGGCAGATTTTATATTCCTCACAGTTCTGTCTGATACCCGGCTGCCCTGAACCGTCAGTGATATGCCAGATCAGACATGTCCTTTCTGTTATTCTCAGGCCTATCAACAAGGCCACACTCCCCACAAGATGGTGGGGGACATTGGACGTTCTCTGCGGGATTATTTTCTTTGCTTCTACTCCTTATAAACACACATAATCTAAAAGCCTGGATTGCTGTTTCGGAAGGTTTCCAGAGTAAGGTGATGTGCACGCTATTTTGCGGTAGAAGCGTGTTTCGCTGGTCAACAGCAACTGCCAGAGCGGAATCTAAAATAGAAGGCCAGAATAATTCCCTCCTCTGCAGGAGTCACTGGATGATATTCTCTGACCTGTGTTATGCAGGAAGTCAGACTAGATGATCAGAGCAGTCCCTTCTGGCCTCAAAATCTATGAATCTATGTTCCGATTACACATCTGAGAATGAGCAACCAAAGCTGAAAGTGGTGATTTATTGAATGCTAGCTACAGGCAGCTTCTTGTTTCTGAATGAGGAACTACTTTTAAAAGGGTCCCTGTGGCTCAGTGGGGTACAGGCAGCTGTCAGCTCTCTGGGGGAAAAATACCAGTCTATTTTTGTAAAACACATTTTAAATTTTCAACTCTCTGTAAGCGAT
>JAWLRI010000829.1:2147409-2157637 GCA_034781795.1 Crypturellus tataupa
GATGTTTTAATAATAAGGATTGACCCTTTCAAGAGATGGCTGCGTGGTTGATTTATAGATAAATCTCCAGTAAGGCTGTTCTGGAATAAGGCCAATGTGGGTGAGATCCATCTTCTCTCTCCTGGTTTGTAGATCAACTCATATATGAAAGCATCTTGGTTTGGCTGAGCGAGTTTGGCTGTTGCATCCTGCTGTGGAATATTTGAACCTTAATGAAATAGATGATGTGTCAACAGATCTTATGAGACTTGTCTTCAGCCTGTTGTTTCATTTGCTTCCAAAGTTGTCACATGCAGAGCAGAAGATGCCTGCAGCTGCTGTGAATCACTCTAACAACACCAAGTCCCCACATCTAGGAATACGCGAGACTCAGTAGCAGCTTCACGTAGGTAGAAGGAGCTTCAAGAACTCCCTCAGGTCTGCCGTCCTTCAAAATCTTAGGTAAAGGAGAGTAGAAAAATGCCAGTATGTTAGCGGTGGTACGAAATGGTGGTACAAAACGCAGGGAGATAGGGAGGGATGACTCACTGGACGTGAAAAATTTTATCTGTAGAGCACTGTTAAGATTTGCTACAGCATTTGTTGTTCATGTTAATTGACTTCAAAGTAGTAGAAAAGACATAAACCGGGATAAGGAGCAACAAATACTACTGAAGTCCCGAACTGTTAGGAGCCTTTGTAAAACCGGTAATGAAACAAGGACCTAGCATTTATAATACGTCTAAAATAGAGAATCTATGGTAAATACCTTTTTTTCTTTTTCAAAATCCACAGCTGAATTAGACTACATCTGCTGTAAAATACATGATTGCACTAAGCAAACACCACTGACTAAAAAAATCTGTAAGAGGAATCCATATTCCAAGGTCTGAGTTTTTAATACATATCTTAAATCAATTGCAGCATTACTGTACTGATTAAAATGGTTAAATATATGCTAATAATGGATCTGTTACTTTGAATTACAAGAACAATGCATTAAATTGTAAAATATTTAAATATTACGGCAGCTATATATACATATACAATATATACATACATTATTTACAGTACTCCCTTAATTGAGTGACTTAACTAAGTATAGATTGCACTCTAAACTATTCCACAGTTATTAAAGTGCATGTTTACATTTGCCTAAATTGTACAAAAGTAATTCAGAAGATGAATTTCCAGAAATATTCAAGAAATCTGCATACAGAGGACATAATTATTATTGATATTTGCATACCTTTGCTTTCCACTTTCACGCACTATTACAAACCACATAGAACATGACTAAAGAAATGATTGGAGAGGCTGCTGTAAGTACAAATATGGATCCATCAATAAATGTTCAGGCTTCCAGGCGAAAAACAAACGGCATGGCTGTGGAGAAGAAATATTATGTTTTATTTAGATAGTTATTTGGAATGGGATCTGCACAGATAAATCCATACTCAGAATATAGCAGTCTGTTGTGACAAAGATGAATGTTGTTGAAAAGAAAAAGTAAAAAACACAGACAAAACTGAAAGTGCCAATGGAAACCAGTATGTGGGGTGACAAACACACTAGATAGAAGCGCTGCAGAGGAGGGGAGGAGGTGACCCCTACTGAGATAAGCTTTGACTCCAGCACTGATCGAGAGGGCTGTATCCAGAGGTACCAGTGCTGAGCACCGCAGAATTCGACTCCAAGTGCAATAGCAAAGAACTGAAGGGGGAACGTTCTGCCCTGTTTGAAAACAAGGCATTATCTGGGTACACAGGTTGTACCGCACACATGCACACTGTGCATCCCGCAGGAGAGACACTACTTTGGCTTTCAGTGAAAAATAGCCTATCCAGGGGCAGGTAGAAAGTGGAATTTTGTGCATTTCTGATGATGAAAAAGACATGAGCTGAAAAAAAAATGAAATAATGAAATGGGAGGGAAATGGCCCAGAAGTGCAATGACAAAAATGGTAAGCGGAACGGTCTGGAAAAAACAGCCATGCAGTGCTTCAGATTTCCAAAAGAAGCAGTTATCAGTGGCAGAATTACCATTCACCTTCTGCAGAGCAAGATCCTTTAAAACGTTCTGTGAGAGAGCACCCACATGCAGCAGGCACATGTGAGCACCTCGGCTGGTACATTTCCACCAGAGCTGCAAGGAAGTGCTGAGAATCCTGCAAGACCTTGCAGTACAGCTGATATGTGCCCATGCACAGGGATCCAGGGAAGGATCATGTGTGTGTGTCTATTTATATTTATGTGCCGTATCTAGCAAGACAAGCAATGGAAAAGAGGAGCCTTGTCAAGATTATCTGTCATGAGATAGGAGAAGCCCATGTATCACTCATCCTGAAGGCTGTGCACCAAGGAGCAAAAGAACCTCACGCTCCCCTGACAATG
Organism: Crypturellus tataupa; assembly: GCA_034781795.1. NCBI lineage: Eukaryota > Metazoa > Chordata > Aves > Tinamiformes > Tinamidae > Crypturellus > Crypturellus tataupa. The sequence continues at coordinate 2,149,782 of JAWLRI010000829.1, forward strand.
AAAATAATGAAGTCAGATTATCCAAGGAAACCGTGAGCTTGCCTTACCCACAAACCTCAGCCCCTGGGAGTGAAGAAGAATTATCAGAAAGGTCATTCTGAGCAGTCAGAGTCAAGGACACAGCTGAACAGCCACTGAAGCCCATAAGGAGCAAACACCGAGCTCACAATAAGGGAGAAAGCAGTAAAAGTTCAAGAGAAATAAATAACCAGGAAAAAAAAATAACCCAAAAACAAACAAACAGAAAAACCACTACCAAGGAAACATAGGAGACATTTCTCTCCATGTTGTGTAGACCTACAATAGCATGCTGATAGGATCCCTAGAGAGAGCACATCATCTATAACCATGCGGCACTGCACATGCTGATACTACTAATAAAAGAGAACGGTTCAGATCACAGAAATTAATTAGTTTAGAACTGCAACCACCAGGAAGGGAGCCTGCACACAGCAGCATCCTAAAGTGCGCTCATATTAACGATTCTCTGTCTGGTGTGCTGTTGACAGAATCCTGTCTGTCTCAACAAAACTCTGGAAGCAGCTTTAAACTTCAGGCCCCCATCAAACAGCAAGCGGTCTCCCGGCAGCGTGCCTGCGTGGAAGCTAGTAAATCCAGCAAATAAGGACTCGACAGCATCTCCTGCTGTCATGAGGAAAACTTGAGCTGCTGTGCTGGAAGTGCCCCCTCTCCTCAGGGGGCCACCTCCGAGTACGTGCTCAGTGCGCCTGGGGTGGACGGATACACTGGTGGGCCAGAATCCTGCCCTCTGAAGGGAAACTCTGCTGGGCGAAAGGACTTTAAGGAGCCCTTGACACTGCACAGGATGGAGTCACGCTCCTGACAGGCTTTCGTGCTGCTGAGAGCGTGGTTTTTGTGTGCTGAGAGGCAGCGTGGAGGCTTGCACGCGTTTTCCTGCTCGCCCCTGTGCCAGAAGGGGCTCGATGCTCGGCAGAGCCGAGCTTGTTTAGAGGCACCTCGGTAGTTCAGAGTTCCCATGTCCGTAACTTCATCAGACACAATTTATGGCAGTGCGATGTGATATACAGCAGGGCCATTTAGTCTCCCAGAACTTTAGAGACGGGGGTCTGTGTTTTAGCATCTAGCCAGTTTTATCTCTGCCATCTGAATCTCATTTCCAGGATAACCAAAGGTCCTTCTAATTACTGCTCTGTTGAATGTATGTTGCTCCAAGTCCTTGTGATTTGGCTGAAGTCTGGGGAAATGGGAATTGATGTCATTAGTCATTTCTTCAGGGGAAACCCACTGACAACCAGGTGAAAAATGATAATAAAACTGTATCATTCCAACTACCTATTTGCCTATCGCACAAAAGCAAAATGTTTGAAAAATATGCTTGTAGCTTTGTAGATATTTGAGCATGACAAGCACCATTCTAAGACCTAGATGATGCCTGACAGAGTGTTCTTTTTTAGGTACCTGAGAGGACAAGAGTCTTTTTTCATAGCTACCTTTGGCTGGAGTCTATGCCAGGAGAACACATGCTGCAGGCTGCAATATAGCAGATCTGCTCCCAACTCTTCCACCCGTTTGATAGGTGACTTTGGGCACGTTGTGTCCCTTACCTCAGTTTCCGCATCCAAAAGGTAGCATTTTCAAATTAATTATCCATGACAAAGAGACCAGAAAGAAAGCAGCATTGATTTTTTTTCTCTTCCCACTAGACACAAGGATCATGATTAATCTATTACAAGGGCTTATGTATCTATACAGCACTCAGTGTCTTATAGACATTCATTAATGGTTCTTGAAAAGCCCACATGAGATTGGTAAGCAATATTGCTCTCATTTTGCATGTGAATCACAGCAATATCAAAGACAAAAGGACACATTTTAAAAGCAATCTTTTATCAGAGTATCTACATTTTTTTTTGCATCAACCTGTTCTTGTAAAAGCCAGCAAGCTGAAGAGTCCACAAACTCCATAGGCAATCTGCTCCAATGTTTAACTATTCTTATCACCAGAAAGTTTTCTTGATGCCTGATCTAAATCTTCTCTGCTGCTGTAAGCCTTTGGGTGTGGAGAATCATTTCTGTATCTGCTCTTTGCAGCAGCTCCACTATACATGAAGATTACCTTTATGACTCACAATAGTTTTCTCAAAACAATCCTACTCCATTTAGTCTCTTCTGATTAACCATGTTTTTTAGATTTTTGATCATGCTGCACCTGGAATTTCTCCAAGAGGCCCACATCTCCCTTCAAGTGTAGTGTCCAAAGCTGGACACTGTTCTGGATGAGGAGTTGAGACATTCCTATTCATACATCTGAGTATGATATCAGCCTTTCTGAGAAGTGTGACACTGTTGACTCATCTCCAGCTTGTGACTGACAATGATGCCCAGATGATTTTCTGCACAACTGCTGCTGAGCCAGTTTCTCTGTCATGTATCTATGTGGTTGGTTATAGCCAGTTTGGTCTTTTTTCGATCGTATTGTCTCATTTTTGGATCAGTTCTATAAACTGTCTGAATAATTTTCCTGATCATTAACAGACTTGCAGCTTCTACCAGCTCAGTGCTACCTACAGAGGTAACTGTATTTCTGTCAGGTTGTTGGTCATCTAAGTCATTGATGAAAATGGCGAATAATATTTCTCCAGGGTACTGGGATTCCCTGCAGAATCTCCTTAGAAACCTCTTTAGATTTTAACAGTGAACCCTTGATAATTATTGTCAAAATGTAGTTTCCAACAACTATGTTTCCATAGTTTTATAGCTTTATATAGGACATTTCCTAGCTTGTTTATGAGAACATCTTCTGAAACAATGTCAAAAGTCTTGCAAGTTAAGACAAATGAAATCCAGTGTTCCATCCACACAAGGCCTGCATATCTGACAGAAAGAAATTAGATGGCTTTGACATGATTTGCTCTTCACAAACCCATAGTAGTTGCTGCTTATCTTCTATTTTTCTCTCTGAACCTACAGACAGTTTATCTGGGACAAGTGCTCAAAATACTGGCACAATATTTTACAGGAATGGAGTTTAACTGACTGTCCTACAACACTAGCTCCTTTTTTTCTTTTTACAACTACATGTGGTGTTTGCTCTTTTCCAGTTTTCTAGGACATAACCCCTTCTTCTGGCTTCTCAGAGAAAACCACTAACAGCTCTGAAATTGCTTCAGTCTGTTCTTTTAAGCACTATGGTATAAAGTTCATCAGGTGGAGCTGATTTGATAACACTAACTTATGGAAGTGCTCTCTAACACATTCTTTTCCTTTTGGGGCCTGATGTTACCTCTTTGTTGCTGGCATTCATTGGATTAGCCACCTGGTTGCAGTTGACCTCTTTAGTAAAGAGTGAGGCTAAAAGACATCAAATACTTCTACCTTTTTGGCATCATCTGTCAGTGTCTTTCCTTGCCCGTTGAGCAGCAGGCCAAGGCTTTGCTTTGTTTTTCTTTTTCTGAGGTCCTTTAGCATTCTTGTTGTTCCGTTGTCCTGTTGGCATTGCTGTTTTCTCATTTTTGGTGCAGTCTGCTAGTCTTTTTATTTATCTTAGCATGTGTTCTTACTTACTTTGCACTGCCTGCATGTTTTTTTTTTTTTTTGAGAAAAGATTCAGGGCTTTTGATACCAAAAATAAATAATTAAATAAATACATAAATCTTTCTTTCATTTTCTTTTCCTCCTCAAATTTGGGGTAAGTTGCTCTTCTACACTTATTATTTTTTGTTCTCCTTCCTCCTCCAGGTTTGCTGCCCATGGGATATTACCCACCCTCTGAGTTTACAGATGTTTTCCTTCTTGAATTCCTGCACAGTTTGTTTGGTGTTCTTCTTGTGTGTTCTCAGGGATACCGTTCTTCCAAATGAATTCTTCTCTGTTGGTGAAGGATGATTTTGTTTTTCAGAGACTAATTCATCACTGAACAATGTATCTCTTTGCATGATGAGAATTTTCCATCTTTTTTCGAAGTAATGTATCAGTGGCACGTTGCCGGTCTAATGCAGAAAATTTTAGATGCCCTCAGTGGTGCTACCTTGTCTTTAAATCTCTGTATCTATGAAAGGCTGAGACAGTTATTTACTGGTTGTTTCGTGGAAAACTTGTAGCAGAGCCATCACTAAAGCCCTTATCCCTGAGGTCTATTGCAGTGTCATCACGATGGCTTCATCCATCATAGCTTCAAATGTCATCTCTGATACCTTGTGAATTTAGCCTTCCCTGGATTTGGAAGAGCTTCTTTGACTGAGGCCTGCCACCTCACTTTCTGATAAATCACCCAAAAAGCAAGCAGTTCACAGACAAAAAAAAAAGGAAGTCTGATTGACAAATATATGGAATTTCTCCTTTGGCTTCAAAAGAACCTGCTGCAGCAAAATCCATTAAAGCTAATTCAGAAGTCACTTTAACATCATGACTTCTGGAGCAAAATGAATTTCTAAATCCTTTAAAAGAGACTTTTACAACGAACACAAATGATTGTTTGTCAAAACTGTACTATATGTTTAATATATCTGTTCCTTTGTTTGAGCAGAAAAAAAAGCCATATGCTTCATTGTATGAGGTTGTATGGATCTATGTCTTTGTTTTTCCTCTCTAATCTTTATTAAAATCAAAACAGACGGCACTAATCCCTTGAATAAATGATAATTTATTTCTTGTTGTTCAAAGTATGAGGGTTCCATAGTTGCTCTTATACTAATCAATTCAATGATTTTAATTAAAAATTTAATGGTTTAAACATAAGACATAATTAAATAGATGCATGTTATGGCTACCACATTGGTATGCTTCCTTTCACTGTTTGAGCACACATTTCTTCTCCTGAAGTCAGTTACTGCCCATACAAATTGATTTCTACACCTCTTCCTACATTCTGTGAGTGTCTACAACATTTGGGCCTATTTCCCCTTTCTGATCTCATGCTGATGTAATTCTGCTGATTTCAATGGCATTACACTGGTGTTAAATCGCTGTCTTTATTTGAGTTGTTCACTGAGATCCATGTAGAATGGGTCATATAAAAGGTCATGCATTCTTCTTGTATGAAAACAGTGAGTGCTCTTGGGCAAAGAATGTCTTTTTTATCTTCATATTTTGGTTGTAATACCTAGTGGGTAGGTGTTGCCACAATATAAATATTTTTATGTTTGAGAACAGCTCCTAGAAAAACTAAATTCCTTCTGCAAATTTGTGAAACCCCGTACATTGCTATGGGTTGATTTGAGATAGAGGAGAGGATCTGAGATATTTGTAATACAGAGCACTTTCCAAAATGCTCATGACTGACCTCGATCTCCCATCTTTGAAGCGAGGATGAAATATTGATGGACTTCGGTGGGACTTGGTGGACTGTGCTTTTCTTTTCTAAATTACTGTGCTTCATGGAGCATGTATTTATGCTCCTAAAGATGACAGAAGTCAGCTTGCTCACTTGTACTTCTCTTGATTAGAGAAACTTGGACCATTGTATTCAAGTCAGTGCAGATGAAGCCATTTCTGAGGATGCAGTGGTGGCTTGCACTAACTTTGCAGAGAAGGAAGTGCACCATGCTAAGCATGCTTTACATCATCAGGACTGTATTTGTACATGAGGTTTTGCTGGTATGACTGCGTTGGAGACAGAGTCCTGAAGGTTATAGAACCTTTGTCAGATCTTAATTTTCCAGGAACTAGGACTGCGTGATAAAACCCGAAAAACACTATTTTTGAAAGTCCTGCTAAGAGTTAACTCTCCCTTTCCCTGATTATCTTACTGCAGTGCTATTTTATCAGTTCTTTCAAGTTCGGGAATAGGAGGAGCAGACAGCTGTGCTTTCTAACTCCTCATTACAGAAGCATGTCTTGAAACAGATACCTTTTTACTACATTTGTGTTGTTGCTGCTGTTAACATACCAATACTTTTAAAACAAAACTCCGGTTTCTACTGCAATTTCTCTCTTCCCTGCCCTAGTACTGGGCTAAACTCTTGGCATAATTAATTAATTTCACGTAAATAATCCCCAAAGTGATCAAAACAGTGGCTCCTAAGAAAGAAAGGATCTCTCCCTTCTTCATCACCTTCACGCCAAGGACTGGAAAGCAGGTAAAGAGGTCATTATGCTGCAATAGACTGTGACAGCACAATACTTTTGCTTCCTCCTTTTTCTCATCCTATCCTTGCTATAAATTGCCAAAATAATTGCTCGAGGACAAGCTGATCAGATCAGGAGACGTGTGTTCTCTGCTATACATAGGTTTCCTTAGGGGTTATATCTACAAGCCACTGTCACTGGAACTTAGAGACTCTGTAAAAATGCACTAGGGACAAGTGAATTGTTTGTGGACAAGTGACTGGAATGAGAACAAATGGTTTCAATTCAGCTAAAGCATAACTCACTGACTTAACTTTCCTGTAGCTGCAGATGGCCATAGTTAATACAGACATACCCTGCTGATGTCTGCAATTCATTTGGCCCTCCCTCTCCATGCTTGCCGATTTCATTTTTTTTAATGAGGTCTGGTCATCTCGAGTGTATATGTAAACTACCAAGAAATGGGAAGAGGGCAGTCTCTTTTGCATGGTACCAAAGCCACATAATGTGAGCAAAAGCTGGTCAGACCTTACCTGAATCATTTCGCAATCTAGCTACCAGCAAGACCGCTCTTGGGATCACCCCAGTTCCCTACAAGCTGGTCTTGTCTTGGTGCCCTTGGTGCATTTGCCTGAAGAGACTTGCAGAGCTCTGGAGCTTCTTCAGCCCACTGGCACTTGACAGATGTAAGACTCTGGCTGTCAGAGCAGAAGGGCTTGTTGACCAAAGGTGACATTCAGCTTATAGGTGAGGTAGCAGCCCCACACCCTCGACAGTGGCTGATTAGATCAAGGAAGTGTTCAAAGGCAGCCATGCCCTCCTCAGTCTGGTACATTTGCTGATGCCTCCCTCATGCATGTTTCACAAACATCACTTCCATCTCTGTTTCACCAATAGTTGACTGGTGCCAGAGGGCATTTGGGCTCTTCCTGTGATGACTGTGACGATCAGAGGTTAATTTAGGTGGGAAGGGTTATTAGGAGGCCATATACTCCAATCTCCTCCTCTGATCTCCAAAAAAGCTGATCAGAGAGCTTAACCCTGCTTTTCTAAGTACATGAAGATAGTTTTAGTTCTCTAGCGATGAAGCTCAAGTAGTTACCTAATTTTAAGTGTTTTCCGTTGCACCAATTGACATGATACTCAGGAATTCTGATTGTCGCCATATCTAAAGCTTCGCTCACGTTGTCTTCACAATGCCCTCTGGAAGGAAATTTTGCTGTTCAAGTTCTTTACTGTTAAAAATAAAACTGACTTCATGTGGAGCTGTCTGTGGCTGCTTTTAAAAGTTGCTGTATCAGGGAATCTCTGTATTATGAAGCTGATATGTTATATAGAAGAGGTATGTGACTTTTTTGTATTACTTCAGCTGTTTCTCCAATCTGTTTACAGAAGATATCTTCAAGATAGCTGAGAATCATTTTAGATGTGAATACCTATCCCAAGAAAGCCATCAGCCTTTATTAAGGAAATTCTCTTGCATATGAACACATTTTGATTTTACTCTTCATTTTTTTCCCTCTGCTTAGCATGAAAGCTTATTAGAGCAAGGTTTTTCCTTTTCAATTATATTAGCATAGGGAGGCCATACTTTAAGAATGAGGACAGATACATTGTCTTATGCAGCACACCCTACTGTGCTGCTCCTTAGTACACCTGATTGCAAAGTGATTGCTTGCTAGATTGGTAATATGGACATAAGGAGATGGCAGAGTTTTGTGTTGTTGACCTATGTCTTTTCTTTTCTTTTCTTTTCTTTTCTTTTCTTTTCTTTTCTTTTCTTTTCTTTTCTTTTCTTTTCTTTTCTT
>JAWLRI010000829.1:2157663-2176964 GCA_034781795.1 Crypturellus tataupa
TTTAGTCAGTTCCCATTTTGTTCCTTTTAGGATGTGCTATAAGCTCCTAATAGTCACTGTGTTCTCTGTTTTTAAAAAATACTGTGTTCAGTAGGTGTCATACAATGATCCTCACTGTCCTGATTCTCTGAGACGTCAGGGTAAGCCCCATGTACTTCTTCTTCTCGTCTTCTTCTTCATCTTTTTTTTTTTTTTTTTTTTTTTTTACCTTGAATTGCATTTTCTCTTGATTAAACTTGATGTTTTCTGCTTATGCTCATTTTGTGACCTCTCTTGAGTTCTGATCATGTCCCTGCTGCGTGTATGTTTCTATTATCATACTGTCTGCAATGCTGTGGACACCTGCTAAGTCTGAAAACAGCACCATTTTTCATCTGAAACAATTCTGTAGCAGACTGTGATTCCAAGAGTTAAGCTGTGGAATTTGAATTTTTCCCACTGGGTATTTAAAGTGCCTCAGCACAAGTAACTTGCTGTCTAAGCTAACCTGTCAATACCAAGGCATGTCATCTGACATTTGAGTAGTTTTATCTCCAACTGGTTTGTTAGGTTTAAAATAATGCCGTCTTTCTTCAGAGCTGTAGGATCCAGACTGACCTGCACTTGATCATATTCCTCCTTATTAACTTTCTAAAATGTTGACCTGCAATCTCTGTCGCTGGAGGCTAGGTGGACATTTGATGGAAATCATTTAGGTATGGTTGAAATGCTGATATAGGCTAAGTAGAGGGATTAGATGGTCTCTCCATGGAAATGGCCAGAGACTTACATATCATTTTTATATTTTTTGCTGTTTCTTGAAGTCTGTTTTATCAAAGGATTCTCTATTTACATGTGTGTAAAATGTGTTTCCTCTTTCCTTTGGTTGTTTGCACTCTATATCTTCAAATGCACGTTGGTGCTAACATTCTTATTGTCTCATTTGTAGCTGTATGTATTCAACTATCCTAAAATCACTTATGCTTTCGGGAATTAGTCCCATGTGAAAAGTGCTGAGCCCAGTTTTCTTTTTTTTTTTCTGAGTAATTATTAGTAATTTTGCATCTATGGTTCCTCACAACCACAAATCACTTAGATAAACTACATTGGGGGAGAATTTTCTGAGAACTCCGCAGAGTGATTTGATATTTAAGGTGCAATGATAACTGCAAAACTTGTTCAAGTAAAGACCTTGTGAGATTAATCTGAGTTCCCTGATCAAAAATGTAAGTGTTTTGAAATATGCCTGCAACTTGAATGGAGGTTGTATTTTAATGTGGGAAAAATAACATGCTTCTTCTTGCTTTGTGCCCAAGTAATCTATAATGTAAATCCCAACCCTCCTCCCACCCTCCCCCCGCCCAAAAAAAGGGGAAGAGGGGATTCCTCCACCTGTAAACATGCCCCTTCACTTGTTGCTTTATATTTATTTATCAAGATGTTTGCACAACAAGCACGTCCTGTTGAGCAAGTACATTGGTTCTCCCTGATGGTGTTACAGATGGGACAGCTGGATTTGTATATATAGCACAACTGTGGCCAGTGTTTGTACTGGATGCTCTCAACTTTCATGGTATTTTCTGTAGCAAGCGTAATGAAGTGGAAAGGAGAACAGAGAAATGGAAACAACCATATTAGTTTACATACATGCGTGTTATCAAAATACTACTATTTTTTTTTTTAGCCTACATATTGTTTCTTGTTGTCCAGACTCTGAAAATATTTTGAATGTAGTGAAAATCAGAACTTCTAGAGCAGAACTGAAGACATAGAAAATTTAATTTACTACTGAGTACTGTGATATCCACTTAATATTGTTGCTGTGTAGATGATTTTGTCATAATATCATTTGATATTAACAGATGGCTTTGTTTCCTTGAAACTGGAAATATCTAGAATATTGCTTGAAGTTACAGGATCAGTCCTAAATTTTTCACTCCTAGAACCAAATTTTCCTCTTCATGTCATTTATTGTAGACTTCAATGCAATACTGACCATTATTTATTGCTTGGAATTCAGTTACTTTCATTATCTTATTATCAGCAGGGAAAGCATTTGACAGTGTTGAATGGCCTACAGAGATTATATTAAAAAAGAAATACATCTATTAAATGACACAATAAGGAATAAAATTATAAGTAAACATTACAGAGTCATTGTCTCAAAGATAAGCTATGCAACACAACATAATGACAGTGTGTACTCCTCTGTCTACTTGCTTTTATCCCCATTCTGTGTTTTCTCTTAACAAATTCTAAGGATGAAATATACAGAAATACAGTTACCTCCTGACCTGCAAGCTGTGATAGCTTACATTATTACAATTTTTGTAAGATTTTACTATGACGTATATTGCATTGTGCTATGTGGGAATTAAACACTAAAACTAAATAGCATACCCACACTGTGAGCTGCATGCTTAAGATGATAGTCTATTTTATAATATTGTTATCACTAAATATTTCCAAATCATACATTTGATTAAGTTATTGAAAGAGTATTTATACATTTCCTTGGGAGCAGAGGACTTGACAGACTGATATGAAATACTATTTTGCAAAGCTTAGTGGATAAAATATATGGAAACAGGTGGTAGAGTTCCTACTGTATTCAAGGAAACGTAGTATATTTTCTTTAGGTTTTAAAAGGAATACAAAAATATTTGTTTTCCCCATTAATATTCCACTAACCCCTGTTAAATTCCCCCATCCTTGAATTACATCATTTCTTATTAGACAATATCATCACTAATTTGAGTTCATAATTGAGCAATGTGCTTTTAAGTCTGACCTAAAACATTTGGAGTCCATACAGGGGAGCTTCTCTCACCTCACATTGCTGTATAAAAGCCAACACAAGGCTTCGTAAGCAAAATAACTGAAGTCTGGAGACTTGCATACAATTTTTACTACTTGGAGTTATTCATATGATCACAAAACTTTACCCAATTCTTATCTGTGTTGGCCAGTCCTGTGCTTTTGGAACATCTCTACTTATGTGTATCTATCACTAATTCCCCAAAACTACACTAAGGAAATCAGTGTTGACACTAACTGAAGAAGGCTGTGCCTTCTCAACATTGTCTTGTCCTCTACGCTTTCTTTTTTGCTTGGGATGGGTAAAAATCTGAAGTATTTTTCTTCACTGATATAAGGTTCTAACAAATAAAATTTGATTTCTCCCTTCCTGAACCCTATTTTTGAGAAAATATTTTGAGGAAAATACTATTTATATGTTTTTTTACAACTAAATAAAATAATTGCAATTAAAAAAAAATTTTTAAGTTACATTTCAAAAAAATAGGGAAATTATTTCATTTTTTATGACTTTGCTAATGAAAATTAAAAGAAATTAAAGCACAATTTTATATGACATTTTTTGCTGGGGTCTTGCATTCAATTTTTGAAAGCCAGTGGGACATTATTTACAAAGCAAAATACTCCATATTATTATCTCCATATGATAGATATATATGAGAGATATGAGAGATATGATTATCTCTCCATAAGTAATTTCATTTTTCTGCAAAGTTAACCATATATACGAAGCAAACAAGATATCTGTACACCTCTATCATGATGCAAATCCTGCATGTACCTTTGGTTCTTTCATAAGCTACCTTTACAAAGGAAGTTGAAAACATTGCACTTTTCCTTTGGTATGGTGGCATTTTCATGTACCCTTTGCTCAGTTGTGATGCTTGATGATCAGGAACTGGTAATCATAATTGCATGATTTTGTTATTTAAATGTTTTTGGCAAAAAAAAAAAAAAAAAAAAAAAAAAGTAAAACAGGGTGGACATGATGAAAGGAAATTTAGCATGTATTTAGATTAAATTTACATCTGTCATGAGCCCCAATCATGCAGTTACTGTGTTCCAAAAGGATGTTGTGTTATGTGTTAGGATGTTATGTTTTCCCTGCACTACCAACATTTTCATTCTCTGTATTCCCCAAGCACCACAGACAAGATGTAGGACCAATACCCATGGTAATGTTTCTACTAAACAGCCTTATCTGCCAGTCCATGGAGCCTCACTTCATATTATGACTGAATGTTATCCCCAACTTCCTGCATTCCATCTATTTAGAGACAAGAATGGTGCTTTTATGCAACTTAAAGGAGCTTCACCAGGGATATATTTGCCCCAGCAAGCTGTGGGAATAATGACAGTCGACCTATGAGTTCCAGAAGGCCTCCCCTGCATGAATCCCATGCCCTGGACTAGCAATTTTCTTTCTTTTGGCATGAAGAACTGACATACGGGATTCACTATCATGCTGAAAATTCAGTAAACAGTGAAATTAAATCTTCTGACAATCTCCTACAGGAATTTCATTAACTGCAGGCCCAATTATAGAACTTCATTGCAACTACAGCACAAGGATGCTATTAGCTGCCTTACAGAAAATATACTTTCCATCTTCTCTACAAGTAGGATGCTCTATTCTCCACAGTTTTACATGCATTTGGGGGCCCTTGGGGTTATTTGTTTGTTTGTTTTCTTTATGTTTGAATTAATAAATACTTTTGAACAGGCAAGAAGAGTTGAATATTCTTTCATATCTTCATATGTTGTAGAAGGACAGAGTACCTTATCACAATACTGTGTATGTAGGAAGATATACAGGCAGGTATATAAGAAGAGATTTGGACAGGTTTGTAACAAAAGGTCATGTTTTTCAAACCACTGCTAGCTTGGTTCAAGTGAAAGGGTTGCAAAAGCCTTAGATTCACCTAGAGAAAAAGTTCACCTATAAGAAACCTCTTAAAATGTTATCATTAAGAGGGAAAACTGGAAAGAATAGGAGAAAGCCAGAATGAGCTTTTCACCACATATATAACACACAGAGAGGGGACCAGTGCTGGCATGTGTTTTTTCTGCCTTATTCTTCACTGGCAAAATCTGTACAGTAATTCTAACTCATGGTGGTCTAATGGTGACCAATAGAAGCAGCACTGTGAAGACATTCATGCTATATAGAAGATGGGATTTTTCCACTGTGAGCTTGTTTCAGGAATTGCATACACAGACACGTGGTTAAATCCTTAGAGATGCTGATGTATCCCTAATGTATGACCGGGAAAAAGCTGTGCAACAATAAATAAATCTTCCTATCTCATTGCAGGAGAGTGGTAGAATTGGAGGATGGATAATTCTGATATCCTGGAAGCGCAGAGAATTGTCAATGGTGGTTTTGGAGAGGTTGAATTTTACATGATGGTAGAATATTCAGGAAATATTTTGAGACATATTTGGAGATTGAGGAGATGAGAGCAGTCAGTGTGGTTAAGCTGGGAATGATCCACATGGAGACTGTGGTTTAGAATATGAAAGATTGCCAAGAATAAGGATACAAGACCCATAAACTGCTACAGTGGAGAAAGTAGCCTCATCTCTGAGAAAGAACTGCCTAATTTAAGTTGTGTCATTAAGAAGAAGAAGAAGAAAAAAAGAGACAGGAGTGAACACTGTAATAACCCTTTATGATACCAGCAGTTATTGCGTGGGTGAAGTCAAACAAACTGTAAAATGAGATGCTGAAAAGTCACTAGCCAGAAGTATAAGAATAATAGCAGGGATTTATCACTGCAGAAGTGGAAGGAGAAGGGAGAAAAAGTATCGGCTTTTTTTGAAGTTAGAGTCATATAAAGGAAAATATAATTTCAGAGAAGCTTCCTTGGAGAAAAAATATATTTCAAAAATGTGATAATTTCTTTTTAAAGCATATTTGTAAAAATCAGCAATGATTGAAATGCATTTCTTTCAGATCTGTAGATTAACATCTTTGCAGTATGTTTTTCTTGTGATTCTTCAGCATTAAGTCGCTCAGATCATCTTGACTAGGGTGAGCTATGTTTTTTCTGACAGCAATCATTGCCTTGAAAGGTCTAAGAGGCCAGGGCTGCACAGGGCGAGCTACACTGTGTGGCAGCCTTTCCGCTTCATCTCTCTCATGGAATGAAGGGATGATACATCTCATAGTTCCTTATGACAAGATCATATCAAGCAGCGCTTTAGCAAAGTACTAGCTGGCCTTGTATTTCATCTCTTCTGAAAGAGGAACCCAGCACACATGACGGCACGGTTGTTTGTAAGCGTTAGCTTGATGTTTTTCAAAAGAAGAGGACTTCATCTCCCTTCTCATTTCAAGACTGCACCCATCCCAAGAAAGATTTTACATGCCTAAAACGAGTGAATAATTTTGTGTACAAGTAAGACCTAAGTGTGGCCAAATGGTAAAGACATGTTCTTGTAGGCCGAGAGACATGAATCTAAGCCTTGCTACAGACACATGCTGCAGATTTTTCTGGACTGATTTAGATGCAGAAAAATAAGCATTCATTCCAGCTGTGGAGTCAAAGGCAGATGAATGTCATATTGTTCATAAAAGTCTGTTGTGGTGTAGAAGTGGGAATCACAGAATCACAAAATGCTTGAGGTTGAAAGAGACTTCCAGAGATCAACTAACCGAGCCCCCATGCTCCAGCAAGATCACCTAGAGCACTTTTTCAACGATTGTGTTTAGATGAATTTTGAATATGTCCAAGGAAGGAGATTTCACAATATCTCTGGGCAACTTGTGCCAGTGCCCATTTACCCTCACAGTCAAAAAGTCTTTTTGCATGTACAGGTGGAACTTTTTGTGTTTTAGTTAGTGCCAGTTGACTCTCCTCTTATCTGCACTACAGAGTCTGGAACCACAGAAAAGAGTCTGGCCCATCAACTCTACACACCCTCTTCTGATACTTATATGCCTTCGTAAGATCACTCCTTAGCCTTCTCTTCTCCAGGCTGAACTGTCCCAGATTTTTCAGCATCTCCTCATGCGAGAGATTCCACAGTCCCTTTGTCACCTTAGTAGCCCTCCACTGTACTCCTTCAGTAGTTTCATGTCCCTCTTGTACTAGGGAGCCCAGAACTGGCCAGAGTACTCCGAGTGTGGCCACACCAGGGCTGAGTAGAGGGGTAGGATGAACCCCCTGGATCTGCTGGCAACACATGCCTAATGCAGGCAAAGATCCCCTTGACCTTCTTGGCCACAAAGGCATATTGTTAGCCTATGGTCAACTTGTTGTCCAGAAGGACTCCCAGGCCCTTCTCTGAGCAGCTGCTTTCCAGTAGGTCACCACCCAGCCAGGGATTATTCCTCAACTAGGTGCAGGACATTTATTGAATTTCCTGAGGTTCCTCTATGTATTTCTACAGCTTCTTGGGGTCCCTGTAAGTGGCAACACAACCTTCTGGTGTATCTACTTTTCCCAGTTTTGTATCATCAGAAAACTTGCTGAGGAGGCACTCTGTCACTTCATCCAGGCTATTGATTAGTAAGTTGAACAGTTCCAACACTGGTTCCAGTATTGAACCCAGGGGACACTGCTAGCTGAAGGCCTTCAACAAGTCTTTGCACCAATGGTTATAATCCTCTGGACTCTGTCCTTCAGACAATTCTCCATGCACCTCACTGTCCAATCACCTAGGCCACAGTTCCTCAGTTTGCCTGGCACAATGTCATGGGAGACACTGTAAAACGTCTTATTGAAGACAACAGAGGCAACATTCATGGTTCTCTACTCATCTACCCAGTCAGTCAATCAATCATAGAAGCTTATCATGATTTCCCTTTGCTGAATCTATGCTGACTATCCCTCAGCACCTTCTGATCCTTCCTAGAGATGACATCCAAGATGTCATCTATGATGTTTCCAGAGATCAGGGTGTTTTCTTCTGAATCCAATTCCTTGCCTCTTTTGAAGACTAGAGCGACATTTAGCCTTCTTCCAGCACCTTTCCTGTATTCCATCTTCTTTCAGTCACTCTCCATGATGGAGAGTGGCCTAGTAATGATATCCACCAGCTCCTTCAGTGCTCATGGAATTGCGGCATATGGAATTGTGGATGACTGCTTTGCCTAGGTGATCTCTAGCCTGATCCTCCTCCACCAAGGGAAAGTCTTTATATCTCCAGACTTTCTTCAAAAGTCTCAGGTTTGGGATCCTGTATACTGTTTGCAGTGAAGATGGAAGCAAAGCAGGGATTCAATAACGCTTGCTTCTCTGTATCCTTAATCAGAGGGTCACTGTCCCACTCAGTAGTGGACCCACATTTCTTCTAGTTTTTCTTTTCTGCATTCTTGCTGAGCCTTCTTACTATTTTTGACATGCCTTGTCAAATTCAATTCCAAACAGACCTTGGCTTCCCCAGACAATTCCTGAATACTTGAACCACCTCCCTGTATTCTTCTAAGGTTATCTGTCCCTGCATCCTCCTCCCGAACACCTCATTCTTCAATTTTGCCAGGAACTCACTGTTCATTTGTACAGTTTTCCTGCCTTTTTTTTGCTTGTCTTCTTGCAAATGTTCTTTAACCACATTAGTTCAGTAGGCTAAAAATGTTTAGGTGGGCCTTTTCCACCTCCTACAATATTCTTGAAGTGAGATATCATTAAGGAATTTTACATACTGAGTTGTTTTATTTTTCATGCGTCTACCCTGACACTATTTTCTTTGATGGGTCTATGCTAATGAGAGTGCCCATTTGTTAACCTGGATTCTTTATGCATTTTGGAACTCAGTCTGCTAGGCTATGACAAAGAAATGATGTTAACACGTCTTTTATCTCCAGTATAGCAGGACTAGTTCACATACGTAACCAAAGAGGCTGGAACAACTTTCTTCTAATTTTTCGCTACCAAACATTTCCAAGCCTGGTTGGAAACAAGATTTGTTTAGTGAGGTGCCTTGAAATATTGGGTTAAATATTCCAAAACCCTAATCAAATGAGATCCTATTAAGAAAAAAAAAAATCTGACTTCTGAGAGGTTTGTATAAGTTCAACAGGATATGCCTGGAACTAGAATTTGGTGCTTGTACCAATCTGTTTGATTGAAATATATTATGCAGCTATTAACTTTCTCTGTGATCTTTGTAAAATCCAAACTGTGTGTGGTCCCTGGTACATATGGGAGACAGAACTGGAACTTAAACTGTCACTGTTTGTAGTTGCATTCACTATCTTTAATGGACATTTGTGTTACGTTACCACTATCACAGGCCTTATCCCACCTTGTTGTATTCATAATGCATCATGAAGACAAGACCGTAGCTAGTTAACTTCAGAAGCTTTCACACAAAGCATTAGAAGTCAGTTTGTTGATCTCTCCCTCTCCTTCATGGCCCTTTCTACCAAAATATCTTTTACTGCATAACCTTTGGCTCATAAATGCAGTCTACAGTTGAAGCAGATGTCATATAGTACCATCAGATTGAATATTACTTTTCATCAGCTTCTTCTGCTTAGGTTTTGCCTGGTCAGACCTTGCTGGTGCTGTCCATAGGTCCTATTGTTGATTTTATAAGTTTGGGTTATCAATAATGCCTGAGCCATTTCAACTATCTGTAAGGTCTATTTGTTTACAGATGTTTGAAGACAATTGGTAGCACCTGCCTAAAGAGTTATTGGTTATTTCTTGGTCTTTTCTTGTGTTTTATTCAATGAATATTTTAAAAATGTTGTTTTTGGAATAATAAGTCACAGACAAATTGGCCTCTTTTCCATTTTTTCTTTCTACCACTAAGAATCAAGGAACAATATATATTACATCCAGTATATTCAAGAAAGTAGTCACTTTCTTGAATTCCCATCTTTTCCTTTAGTTAGTTACTCTCTCAGTTGCTGTGAGATTGCTTTGAATCTCTGGAACCTCTTTTTCTTATTGACCTACTAATTATCAGGGAAATTCTCATACACTGCTAAGCCATGTACCAAAAAAAAATTGTATTGCTCAAATTGCTCAAATCTCTCTTGTTATTGCCACAGTATAATGATAAAAAAGTGGTCTCTATTTTTCAGTACTCCAGTTACTGCTGCTTTCAGAGCTACTTGAACATATAAGACTAGGCACTTAGGTTGTGCACCGGGCTTACCCCAAAATAAGATGGAACAGGAATCTCTGGGATACCTCAGTTTTTGTTTTATGGGTTTCTTCAAATGTTTCTTCAAATTCCTCAAATTACACCTTTCTGCTTAGACTCCCCTCTCGCATAAAGTGTTGTCCAACATTATTTGGATAACAGCGCAGTGAGGAACCAATGCAAAGGTGATGAACGAAAGGAGCGGGTAAGGAAATAACGCCTCTGCTTTCATTTACAAGACAACAATTGATGTTCTTCCATTCTGACATGTTTTGATGGTGGATAGCTTAAGAGGAAGGCAAGAAGCCAACTGTTGACTTACAGCACTTAGCAACGAGTTAGTGCTCAGAGGGAATGTGTCCTGCCTTTGGAGCAGCTGACTTTTAGTTGGGAGATTTGAAAAGTGTGTCTGCGTTATAGCTAGACCTTGGGTACTTGGCAGTAGAAGTATGATGAAATTGTTGGCATCCTTTGTGACTTACATGTATCCTATAACTTGACTTTTTAAAACTTCATTGTATGAGTGGGCTGGAAGGGTAAAAGGGGGCAGTCAGCAGCTAGGTATATGGAAGGGGATCTGTCAGAGCACTGATATTCTTGCTGCAGAAGAAGAGGGAAGACTGCTGCTCTTTGCAGAAGGTCATTAACTCTGGAATTGTGCTTTTAGTGCCTCTCACTGTTTCTCCTTGTTTCAGCCAAGGGTTTCCTGTAGTCAGAGACAGAGCAAGCTGTGACTTCTCAGCTGCAACTATGACAAGTGACCCGACAGACACTTCTCAATAGAAAACTGGAAATGGTATTGATTTGACCTTTATTCTCAGTTTATGCAGGTCCTCAAACAAGTCTAGTCTGCACTGCCAAAGTGTAGAGGGCCCTTATTATGTATGGAGCTGGGCCTATCCCAGCGTTCTTAAGGCTGCATCTGGTAGAAAATCGGGAAAATAATGGCGCTTGGAGATGGGGAAAGCGCTAAAGAATTCTCTGTGTCATGATTCAAAGCCCTTTTATACTAAAGTGAAATAAAGATTATTTTTAAAAAAAAGCCAGATAAAAGCTGGTATTTTTACTTCCTTCTAATGATGGTAATCCTACAACCCTAGGGATAACCTACAGCGTCCTCTAGTAGGTACTTCAGAACAATTGCCTTCTAGACTATCTGCCCAACCATCTTTCTGACAGGCTACAGAGGCCAAGGGACTTGGAACAAAAGAGTCTCTTGGTGGTGTGCCAAACCCCGGGTCAGGCTCTGGTGTGGAGGAGAGACACTGGAAGAGCTGCCACCGTCTGGGGCAAGGGGCAGCACTGGCAGCTGCTTGGAGAAGGCAAAAGGGAGAGGGAAGGGAAAGGGAAGCAGGTTGCAAGAGAGGGGAAGAAACAATACATACAATGGCTACCAGTGTCCTGCACAGGCAGTAGGATGTTTCTTCATTTTTTGCTCCTTCTTTTCCAGGAGCCTCTTATCAGTCCTATCAGGCCATGAGGTACCTTAAATCTTCATAAGTTTCAACGACCTTAAGATCAGCTATACTCAGACATCATTAGATAAAGGAACATAATTTAAGTGAATTTATTAGTCAAATGCAGTTTGAATTGATTGGCTGATTCATGGCCCCAGTCCTCTGCATATCCCAAAACAAAAGAATCATGAAAAGTCTGAATCACAGAATCATAAAATGGTTGAGGTTGGAAGAGACCTCTAGAGATCACCTAGTTCAACCCTGCTGCTCCAGCAGGGACACCCAGAGCACATTGCACAGGGTGGCATCCAGGCAGGTTGGGAAGGTCTCCAGAGCAGGAGCCTCCACAACCTCTACAGGCAGCCTCTGTCACCCTCACAGCAAAGAAGTTCTTCCTCATATATAGATGAAATTTCCTGTGTTTCAACTTGTACCCATTAGCATTTGTCCTATTGATAGTCACCATTGAGATGAGTTTGGCCCCATTCTCTTTACATTCTCCTTTCAGGTATTTGTAAATATTGATAAGACACCCTCACAGTTCTCTCTTCTCCAGGCTAAACAGCCATTGCTCACTTAGTCTTTCCTCATAAGACAGATGTTTTGAGTCCCTTAATCGCCTTTATCATCCTACACTGGACTCGCTCTAGAAGCTCCACTTTCCTCTTGTACGGGGAAGCCCACAACTGCACACAATACTCCAGGTGTGTCTCACCAGAGCAGAGCAGACGGGAAGGGTCACCTCCCTCCACCTGCCAAAATATTTTGGTTGATTTTTATGATGAAACATTTTAAATCAATGTTCTGTGTTTGCACTTGAAGCAGAAACTCTATCTCATCCCTAACGTGAAATATCTCATCTTTGAAAGAAATTCTGAAGAGAACCAGTGTTGATAAAAGACTGAAGAATGGAGGAGGTAAAACAATTTTTAAGAAAACAGTGTGTGTTTGTATTGGGGGTGGAAGGGAAGAGGGCAGGAAAATTATCAGCAGAGGCTATATCTGCTTGTTCGTCACAAGCAGTTTATTTGTGAGGAGATTTTTGTCTAGGACATTTTTAAGATAGTTTCTAAATCTTCCATGGCCATTTACACTGGAAGGGGAACCGGCATTACGTTTTTTTACCTTCCTCTGGGAAACTGGACAGTAGAGGTCCAAGTTGCTTCACAAGGCAGCCAGCATCAAATGTGAAACAAAGTCTCCGAGGCCTCATGTTTTTTCTCTGACCACTAGCCACATTACACCCATGGTCAGCACTGAATCTAGAAGCATTTGACTGCACAGCTCTTGCAAGATTCCTATGTTGAAGTTGTGCTCAGCATGAAACCTGGTGACTATCATTGAAAACCTGGTGACTATCTTATTCACCAGCCCTTAAGCTTCTGCAGCAGAAGCTTTCTGCAGTCTCAGATAAATGGAAGGCCGTTATTGTCACAGCTCTGCTGCAGCCTCTGCAATATGGAGAGTTATTCTATTTGGCATTACTAAGGCTCTCACTGTGATATACTTTAGATTAATGAGACATCAATTCTCAGTCAAGAGCCTATTTAAAAAACACTCTTAATTCAATGGGCTGTGCAGATGAATTAGTTCATTCAACTTAACTTTTGCTGTGGTAGGATAGATGTTGTGTCTGTCATCTTCACGATGTTCTTCCTCTTGGTGCACACTGTTTTTTTGCTGCACAGGCAAAAAATAATCGGGATTCTTGGAATTTTTTTAATCACTTAAACTTCAAAGTATTCCAAATCATAGTATCTGAGTGGCAACTACTCTGTTTGTTAGCTAAGTGAAGGAAATGATCATTAGTGTTTGGTTCTTTTAAAAATATCAGATCCTTCAGTTCCACTTGGAGTGAATGGAGTGAGGGCTGAGCCCTCTGATACTCATGTGATGCTTATGGGTCACAGCTTTGTCACGGATTCTTGTGCCTTAGTTTTCTTTCTGTGGGGAAAACAGTAACACACTTTCTGTATGAAGAGAAATATTCTCCTCCTTCCCATCCAGGTCTGCAATAAGAGTTGATCTGGCCATTGCTTCTGTGGTAAAGAACAGACTTTGGCTGCTACGTGGTGACAAAGAGCTACGTAGAACTTGGATGATGGTCAAGAGGTACCAGACCATGGAGGGCTGTGCATAGTCACAAAACTAAGGTGCTCCAGGAGAAGAGTGACTGCTCTTCAGTCAGTGGGATTTTCAGTCCCTAGATGAGACTCTACAACTGTCGGTATGGAATATAAATGTGATGGCCACAATCACAACTTGGATCAGAAAGTATGAACTTCAGGGCCCCACTTTCCAGGAGCTGATAGCTTCCCTAGAGATGTCAGCAGCTGAATGGGTAATAAGAGGAGGCAGGGCACAAATGAGAAGTGGTCAGAGTTACTGCCAAGTGGCATCTGTTGCGTTTCAAAAGAAGGCTTTCATCCCTGCCGTTAATGGTCAAGAAAAAAAGAGCTTCACTGCTTTTAAAGCCCTGCAGGATCACCGGCTGTGGTCCCTGTGTGAAACAGGTGGTAGATATAAGACAGCTTTTACTGTTTATTTCTAACAGCCAGATTTCCATAAGTGAGTTATTTTATTTTGTTTTCATTTTGTAAGCAGTTTTCCCTCTTGGTGTCCTGTGTGTTCTGGTAACCATGGCTGAAATAAGTGCCTCGGCTATATGTTTAGCATGGTACATGATGAACACAAATCAAACACACCTTAGAAAATTTTAAATTATGCAAGCATTGTGTGGTGATATTTGAATTAAGATGTTTTTTTAGGCACTCAAACTAACTAAAATGAAAGTTGCAGAAGCTTGGGAGCTCAACTAGGCCTTGAAGATGTACATGAAATAATAGGACAAATTTTTTAACTACATGGCCTGATAGCAGAGGTGGAGTAGGAGCACAGTTAGTTGAAGAGGAACCCTTACATCTTTTTGGTGGGCCCTGAGAACTGAGGTTGTGAGAACAAGACCATATGGAGAAGGATGAGGATGCTCCAAAAACTACACAGAAGAAACTAGGAACTGGCATTCTGGAGTGATGGAAAAATTCCTGTTTCCCATTTTGCTCTTTCAGAGAATTCCTCAAAGAGGTTTGACTGTAGGAATCTAAAAGGAAGCACTTCTCAGGACCATAGAAAATGAGAACCTCTAAAGAGAAACACAAATGTGGTATTGAATCGGTGAATGGCCAGCAGCTAGGTGGTAGATTTTGTAGACAACTGGCGCCTCCAGAGAAGTAGGATTAATAGTCACCTAGGAGCTCACAAGAGAGAGATCTGAAGTGGTTCTTGAATTCAAGCTTGCCACACAGTGTCCACACAGGCAGATGAGCACATGAACAGAGAGTGTCCTGTTGCTGCATGCGTCATTCGGTAATGTCTTGAGCTTAGGAGTAGACTTGTGCCACATGGGTTTTCTTATTTACCTTGGCCTATCTTGGTCATCTTGAGAAACTTGGGCTTAGAAAGACAAATATCATCTTTGGTTTTATGGGCTTCCATTTCCAACTGCTCTTGGATAGACATGGTAGAAAAAAAATCCATGTGTAGATTTTCTGAGGCCTAAAAGTCAGATCTTAGGGTTTTAATGATCCTGTGAAACTGGTAGCATGATAGATATCAAACCACTCTAAATGTTGGCTTTGATGGCTGTGGGTCTTAATTGTTCTATTTGGAGAGGAGAAAATAACATCACTGAACTTCTACAGGAGCCTAAGCTCTGCACAGGAAAATGGAGATGCAGAACAGAAGTGATTTTGCTGCAATTTCACATTATACTTTCGTTCCACCTAAGCCCTTGGGAGCACAAGGGAGTTCACACTGTTCTGTCATGAGTCTACGACTTAGTGAACAACAACAGCTGGACATGTTGAGGCTGATGTCAGTTTCTGGATCCTCTCCGATGGCACTCTGAGTCACTACTCTTGCAAGATGTGGGTGGAGTACAGGACACTCAGAATTGCAAGGTAAAATTACTCATAGATAGTCCATATTGTGTGTCAGTGAGGACACTAGTGCTTTGCCAAGGCCTTCCTCAGTTCATCATGTCTGGATCATAACCAAGGAGTAGCTGAGGCTTTTTGCATCCCAATAAACCAGGTTTATACCAACATAACCTGTCCCAGCACCTGTTTCTCTCCCTGGGTATCCCTATTCGTTACAGACGTCAGTTTATCTTCAGATTTGGCCCCCTACCATCCACGAGAAGGGAAAATAAAGCAAGACATCCCATAGGTTTAGCATAGATTAAGTGATTTACCTGATACCCAAAGAAAAGGACACCTTCCACAGGACTGCATCTGAAATACTAGGGTTTGGCATATAGTTTTCTAAAATGTACTCCAGAATAAGGTGGACCAGATGAAAAGTATCATTTTTCAAGGGCTAGGGGCTTCTTCCTGATGAGAAAAGGGTTAGCTTATTTATATTTTTAAATGTCATAAATCTGCTGTATGCCATATACGGAATTCCTCTGGCTAGATTATATTCAGCATTAAAGAAGAGCCTCATCTGATCTGCTCATTTAACACACTTGCTGCTTCGTTTTTGGTTTCAAGGTTCAAAGGTGGCCCCCAAAGTTGCTCACAAAAGGGGGATGAGATCTGGAAGGACACTCTGGCTCATTAAAAGCCCAGGCTTTGTGCAGTCTCATCATGAGCTGATCTGAAACACTCCCTTCTGCCATAGGAAATGAGATGGGCTGGTGGCTGCAGCAGGCATTGCCAGCTGAAATGTGCACAGGCTTTAAAAGCACCTCAGTCATTTCCATTAAAAGAATAAAATCTTAAAAACAGAAATCTTCTCGCAGCTCTGGACAGGGAATTGTGGAATAATTATGTGCACCCTAATAAAATTGAGGCTGAAGATAACTGAAGGCAGGGCATGACAAAGGCATACACTAAACCACAGTGCAGTGTGAGATGAGGGAGATACTGTGTTTGGAAAGGAGGACTGTGGTGTGCAAAGAGCAGGAAGAACAAGATGTGGCATTGTTATCATTCTGGGAAAGTTGATTTTCTCCTGAAAGTCTTTTCATGGGAAAGCCTCATTATATTTTCAAAAATCATGAAACAAAAACAACAACAACAAAAAAAATAAAACCACAAAACATCAACAAAACACTTGGGTTTCTGCAGTCTGTTCTTTGTCTCTACAAATCTTAGCACCTGAGATGCTAAAAGCTCTGCCTATGAGAAGGACCCTTAGCAAGCGTTTATGTACCATATAGAATTGGTAAAAGCCTTTTTTTTTTTTCTGTCTGTAACATATATTGTGTATCAATAGATAAATCTTCTTACTGCTTCCCTTTCTGTCATACTTTACGAGGAGGGGGAATGAAGGAGGGGGGATTGTTGCTATTGTTGCAAGGAAGATTCTGGAATCTCTGAACACAAAGTAATAGTATTTTAAATAATGAGAAAAGATTCCACATGGAAAGCTCATCTGGCTGTGGCAGTTTGTGACTGAATGAGAGAAAAGTGCCCTAGAAGCTATTCATTAGGAATTCACTGGAAGCTCTCAAACAAGCCTGGCAGAAGCTGAAATTGAAGTGGTCTCTGACCTAATTTTCTTCTGCATGAAACATCTGCATCAAGGCACTCTTTGATGTATTCCACTTGGCTCTGTCTACAGTATTGTATCACATGGCTTCAGCGTTGCCTCAGTTTTAAAAGACATTTCCAGCCTGTAGAAGGTAATGTGATGTTACTGTTACCCAAACTAATCACTCAATGTGCTCCCGAAATAGAAACAATAGAGGTTCAGGCGACGTTGTCTGCTTTGCAGTCGTTGTTGCTGCCTAAGCTCACGGTTTAAAAAACCCAGATCTGTGATATTCATCTCATGTAATTCATCAACACCAGGAAGGGGAGGGAGAGGGGGGAACTGTGCGCCTTCTGTGTAATAGTATGTCAGAGGACACAATGCTTTACATGTGTGAGCTTTGCATTCTTTGCTGCTCCAGCCATACAGTTAGCTTAGCACATTAAAAACAAAAACAGGGAAATGTTGGAGGACATTATCATAAAACCTCAACAGAAGGAGCTCCTGGTTTTCATTTTGCTGTTTGTTCTCTGCTGATTGACACCCAAAGCTCACGGTGAAAGAAATGCAAGCATGTTTGTGTAGATGTGTGGATGATGTGTGATGTATTTTGAATATATATATTTCCCTTCCTTCTTTTCTTTTCTGCATCACAGTACATTTCAGATCCTCTCTCAAGCTCTTCTCAAACTGGGATATAAAAATGAGGAAAATACATGCATATATATCATATTTGTATAAATATATGCATGCAGACATATATATTCAGATAAATGAACAAATAAGACAAGGATAGGGTCACTTGTTTACTTTGAATGAATAGATCCTAGCCTCCTCCAGAAAGGTTTTCTGCTCAGTCTTACCTAATGGCATACTGCTGTTTCCCCAACCTTGCTCGTATTATGTGAACAACTATCGTGTCTTTTGTATTCCACCCCCTGAAGAAGAATCCTTTGAAATTGTAAATGACTGTGCTGCGGATTTTAATGTCTGTCTCTTAGAAATAGCCAAGCAATACCCACTCATGGAGCAAGATGCAGCAAGCCTTTTGAAAGTTATTCAGCCTGCTTCCTCAGCCTCATGAGTGTGTGTGTGTGTGTGTGTATACATATGCTGTTTAATTCTGTGAATGTATGGCAGGAATACATTATTTCCCTGTGAATCACTTTTTCTCTCCTCCTGTCCATCTACTCCACCCCCAAATCTCTCCTCACTTCTGTTGACATGGGAAAAATAAAGCTGGCTAGCGAGGATGCTTGTACAGGTCTTGTGGGGACAGTGTGAGATGAGTTGGTGGCTTCTCAGTACGGTTCCTTGCAGAGATCAGAAAGGAAAGGCAGCCCTGTTGCTACTAATTAGGTGCCTCCTTGCTAATCACAGCAGAAAAGCCCAGGAGCCTGAGGACAGCTTGCTCCCTGGGTAGCCTTCACGAGTCTGCACTGAAACACGCTGGAAAGGCAAAAGAGGGGCAAATAGACGCTCTCCTGTCTCACTTCACGGCTGCACCATCGCTCCGGTGCTTCTCCCTTTTTAGCTTGATTTGCTGATCAAAGATGGAAAGCTTTCATGTGGTGCTGGTCAGTTCCTCTTCCCTGCTCCGGACATGCATTTTATGGTGCTAGGAGCTGCCCTCTTCATGAGAGCCTGATCCAGCTAGAAGGAAGATCTCCCTCAAGATCCCCCAGCCCTGAGGATGCTGGTGGGTGGGAGAGGTGAAGGCACACACCCAAGGTCACACAGCCTCCCCTTGTCTTCTGATGGCCAAAGCATGGCACTGTGTGGTGAGAACATGCTGCCTCGTCTTCTGTAGACAAGCACCAGGACAGCCATCGGTGCTTGTCACCAGCAATAAATCTCCTTGAACTAATTTTGTAAAGAACAAAACAAGCGCTGTGCACCACCCAAAAGCCCCATAGTTCCTTTCCACTTTTGTTCGGCTTCTGGAAGGGCAGTGAGGAGCAGGGAACCCTGCTCCCACCACATTCACAGATGGAGGCCCCAAAGAGTTATTTCAGAGAACGTATTTAAATAAGAAAAGGCAAGATCTCCCAGTGAGCGCTGAAGCTGATTTACATTCTGCACGGATGTGGTTGGCTGGGATGGTGCCTCACAGGGGCTTATCATGCCCACTCTAAAAATAACAAGCTCCAATGGGCAAGTTCTGCTCGCTCAGATCCAGGCTTGGTTCACAAACAGTGATGTGACATTAAAAAGTGCTAGGGACTCTTTTGCAGGGCAGTGATGCTTAAGGACCCAGGGAGGTCACAGCAGCAGGGCTTTCATCCAGACAGGATCCAGTTTGCTCCCCACGAGCTGGAGGAGCTTAGGACTGGGATTTGGGTTTTGCTTTTTTCTTCTTTTTCTTTTTTTGCCCCCACAAGTGTTTCCCTTCTCGCATCTTCTCTCCCCCTG
>JAWLRI010000829.1:2179531-2193529 GCA_034781795.1 Crypturellus tataupa
CCAGCATAGGAGTCATCACAGCATGGAGAGAAGGATCTGGACCCTGGCTACAGGTATTTTCATGGCTAAAAGCCTGAGGAGCACCCACCCTGCCCATGCTCTTCCATCACAAATAAAGGCCTTAGAACTGCCTTGGAAGTCACTCTTTCTCTTGTGGCAGTGAATCTCATAGGCTCTGTACAGACTATGTCTATTTGATTGTTTGTAGCATTTTTTTTTTTTTTTACAAGCATTGAAGTCTATTGGTTTGGTTTTAAAGCTCAAAGTTTTTAAGGTTCTTTCAGAAAACAAGTGTATGACAAACCTTTCAGTCTGGGACTTGGGGAGATTTTCACGTCTAGGTGCAGCTGTAATAGAAATAAGAATTAATGTAATAAAAAGAAGTGGAAGAATCACTACTAGAAGCTGATTCGATAAACTATTATTAAAAATAACATATATATCAGTAGTTTATTAAAGTATTGGTTAATAATTTAGAAAGAAAAGCCTTATCTGTAGATAATTTTACATCAGAATTATTTTCTATTTGGAAGATATTGATGTGAGTAAGTTGAAAGATTCCATCAAAATTTTTGAAAAATATCACTTGTTTTTGTTATGTGCAAGGATGTAAGGCCTGAAAAAGATTCCCTAATCTGTTTCTGAAAAGTATCTTTTTTTTTTTTTTTAATCTTTTAATTATTTATTTCAAACATAAAATTTTTGAGAGTGGAAATCTTTTTACTTTTTCCAATTACATCCGTTTTGCCTATTCGGGCATATGAACTCATACAGCAAATTCTATGATGCCTTTCAGAAAAGTCAATTCGGTATTTCTGGAACACTTTATTCAAAAAATGTAGTTGTGTAGGTAATTTCCAGGTTTCACTCCCATTCCAAATGGAGAATATCAAATCTGTTAGCTTTCCTTAGCAAACTAAAAATTTCAGGTTTTGACTAGATCTTCTGGAAAGATGGATGAATTTCTTCAGAAATGGGTATTATATTGCTACGTGTTGATTACAAAAGTTTGCAAGCTTTGCTGGCCTGGTGAGCATATCTTCATTTTTGGTTCATGAGCCACAATTACAAGGTGGAGATGTGTACACAACCACAACACTTTCTAGGTTTCAGAACATCCTTTCTCTGAACAAAGTTGGAAAGATTTCTAGTACCCTTGTCCTTACTGTTTTTGGATGAAAAAAGCCAGAAGTACTCAAGAGCCCTTGTCTTTGCCTGTTTTTGTGCAACTTTGTGTCTGTGTTTGTGCATATGTCCTGGGAAAATGCTAGTACAGGTACATGTGTACAGAGTGTGAATGTGGCAGCCTACCCAGGCAATGCTTGTTTCAAAATGCGGGCTGCGTCCAGCCAAGAACGGCTTTCCTCAGATGGAGGCCAGACACATCTTTTGTTCCCACCTTTGCTGGACTACTCATTTCCATTTTGTTCCTATCTTTGGTGGACTACCTCTTTCCATTTCTACATCCCTAAGCAGTTCTCCACAGTCACGCCTTCCACCTTCTGCCATCCCTTCCCTATCTATAGTAGGTGCATGGATATGTGAAATGAGGTTACGGATCACATCCAGTCCATCAGCTGGAAATTCCGTGCTGTGACAGCATCGTAAGTATTTTCAATTGTTCTAACTTTTTATTTCTCTCTTGATTTACAGTTCCTAGAGAGAGACCAATGATTAAATATTTTATTATCATTTTTTCCTCCTCAATTACTCCTATTTTCTCCTATTGCAAGTGCTCTAGTGTCTCTACTTAGACTTTACTTTTTAGTTACAGAGGCCTGAAATATTTCTATAACTTTTTTTGTTTTATTTTTTAAAAAAGAGAAAAAATCCATGACTTCAACATTTCAAAATATGTTCACACAATCAGATGTGTTGGTAATTTGATTTGGAAGAAATGGCAAGAAAAGTATTATTTGTAGACTTCTTTCAATAATTCATCATTCCATAAATGTGCAAAGCCATCACCTATGTTTAGGAATGCAATTTTTTTGTTTAATCTTTTTTTAAAATTCATACATATGCTTAACTGTGTGCCCCTTCTTGTTGATCACGGCTACTAGCATTTCCTGCGTCACTTGGGTGCCCAGGTAGAGAGTTCTGTGCATAACCATGGAGTTTTAGGAAAAGTACCTTCATTTCCCTGGCCACCAGAAGCTGTAAAGCTCAATACTTCGCACAGAGCCCAGGAGATCCTGATTATTCCATAGGAGCACAAAATATTAGTCCACTTCTGCGCTGTCCCGAAAATCCTTGCAAAGACCAAGTCCTATACGTTAGGACTGTAGTAGCCTTTCTAGTGCTCCCAGATTCCCACATTAAAAGAAAGGGCTTCATAGGTGTCACACTGAAGGTGATAAAGTGAGTCCTAGACATTGCAGCCAGAGAAAGAGTGGCTGAAAATTTAGAATGTGAATCAAAAGTGACCAAAATGTTATTGTGCCAATGCCGGAGGCTTCACTCCTGATGCCGTGCTACTTGGTGACTACAGTGGTGGCCTTTCCCACCCCTCTGTTCATCTCAGTCCTACACTGCATTTTGCTGCTAGCTGAAATCCTAACGCTTGTTAGGGCAAGAGGTGGCTCTTGCATACATGTGTGTGTGGTGCCTAGCAAACATGACCCCTGCAGCGAGCTCTAGCGCTGCTGTTCTACAGATGTTATTAACTGCTTACTGTGCCGCAACAGAATAGGTGGAATGGGCTTAGGCCACGGTTCTGGATTCAAACCTCCACGAAGTTCAAGAGTATTGAAATTCCAAGCTCAACTTTAGGTGCAATAGCTCTTAACCCTGTAAAGCGGCAAGCTGACGCTCGCACACTTCTTACCTTGACGGTATCTCTACGAGATACAGATAACAGTTTTGAAGGCTAAGAAGGCAAGCAGGGAAGAGTGGAAATGTCATCACAGATTGGAAACTTAGGCTATGAATTTTCATAATTGGTAGTCTAAATTAAGTCCTTCTTATTGTTCCTTCTCTGCAGTTTCCTACGTGTTAATCCAGTTATACTCTATCAGTCTGTGAGGGGGCTACTCAGTTTCTTAGCACTCAGCATCATTTGTTTTCCTTATTCCTTGTTCCTGTCAGAGGGCAAACACTATTGCTGTCACTTAGAAAAATAGGATTTTGCCTGCTGTGCTTGAGAAATCTTCAGCACCAGGCTGATTGTATAGGTTCCAGGAACTCCCGTTGTAAGGCTGGGATTCAGACGGCTGATCTACAGCTGCAAAGGTTCACTGCTTTACTGCACCAGCATAAAATGGAAATGTTGTAACATTCCCATCTGTGAAAGACTTGCCAAAACAGTTTAGTGTTTCAAAAGCCGTGTACAGAAGGAAGACAAGATCTTACTACAAGCTGTGGGAGCTGGGAGAGTTTATGAAGCAGAAAGTATGGGCTAAGGGAGAGATCAGACCAGTGATAGTTTACTGGCCTTGCAATTCTTTTAAGAGGTACTAATGGTAGTGGACTGATACAGTGGAAGTAGACCCAGACTCATTTAAGGCAGTAGCATGAAATTGGTTGCAATAAAATTATGCATTAAATGTGCATTATGTTTAATAAGACTGTATTGCACTCCCAATGTTTACTCTGTGCCTATTGATGCTGATCCAATTTTCTAAAGTTCTCCAATTGGTTCACTATCAGGTTTTCAGCCAGAAGGTCAAATTTCACTTGCTGTTAGTACATGTCTCCATTACTTTGCTAAGGCATTTACACTCCATATTCATTACCTCTTCTTCTTCTTTTTTATCTGCCTCCTGCAACTTGACTGCTCCAAAACACTCCCTGTAGGTGGCATGTTTGACACAAACGAGCTCACTCTTTAATAGATATCAACTCTAATTTGTGTGTGTCATGCACACACAGACACACCTTGCACATACGTACCCAAAGAGAAAGAGGGAGGAAGACTATTTTCATATCCACATTGGAGGTAATTTTACGTTATTTCACTCAAGGTGCATAAGTGACCTCTGCAAAATCATGGGTTTCAGATATGATACTGGGACCATAAGTGGAGAGGCTGGAGTATGTGTTTAGAACAGTATGTGATCACAGCTCTTCCAAACTGGGAGCTGGATTGTTTTAATCAGAGGCAATGATAGTTTTACTCTTCCAAAAACACATTATTTCCCAACATGTCTATGAACTCTGCCAGCACTGAACTCGATGTAACGCAGGCAAGAAACCAGCAGGCACACTTTCTTAGGGCTTTCTGTCTCCTCATGAATGCGTCTGTAGGAAAATACAGGCCTGCTTGTATTTTGTTCTCTTCTGCGAGGAGATCATGTTGAGAGAATCCAGCGTGTCTAACAAGTTTCAGCCAACAACATGGCATTCATCACTCCAAAATGGACTGTCCCCGTTAGCGAGGCTGGCCGGGCTGCCCAGAAGGAGCCATTGTCTGGGACAGTCAGTACACTACCTTGGCAGTCAAGTCTGTGCCTGGCCTTCAGCTTGATTAGTTAGGGAAAAAGCAGCGAAGGCCCTAAAAAGTCTTGCCAGAGCCTTAGATAATAAAGCGTTTGAATTAGCTAGCTGCAAGGTATGTCGACCCTGCTGTCACTGCTCTCTCTCCAAGCTGATGTATATGTACCCGTGTTTGCTTTAAAACCATCTGCTGGCACATCGTTACGGTATGTCCTCGTCTCGTGCCCACGAGCCCGTGAAACACCCCGCTGTCCCTCTGCACGGGCCACGCTCAGAAGTTCTGCAGCTGGCAAGGTCTTCTCTAGCCTTGGCCACACTGGCAAGAGCGCAATGGTCTTCCCCAGAAAGAAGACGGCGGTGGTGAAATACCTGTGCTGAATGAGGAAGTAGTGTGATGGTGGGGAAGTCTATTACAGATTGCACCACTCTTGCAGCCTCTCAGCAGGTCACACAAAATCGTGGTGCCCACTGCATTATACAGCCCTATTTCTTCTGTCATTTTCTCATGAGGCTCTTTCCTTCCTACAGTTTTCCAGTTGTTTGTCTCACCCACCCTAGAGTGGCGTCTCAGCGCTCCGCTTCAAGGCAAAATGGATTGTTGTGTACTAACACCATCTCTTTTCACCAGCTGGAAACCGACCCTCACGTGTGTCTACATCATAAATGAAGGCACCATGAACATTTCTTTCATGGTTCTTGAGGAAAAAACAAAGGTTTAAGAGTCATTTAAATATTTCATTTTCAGGATATACGGCACAGGTTCACAAGAGAGTTAGAACTGGAAGATGAAATGAGAGAGAGGGAGGTGGTCGTGTCCAGAGGAATTCTCAGTTACTTGAAAACAAAGAGTAAGCTAAGGCACAACATTTCTGAGTCATGTATGGTCTCCTCTACCTCTATTCCCCCTAAACACAGGTATTGTGAGATAACAAGTGCTACTTGTGAAGGGAGATTACCTAAGTCTAATGTTATTCTTCAGGATTTCATACAGTTGAAATGGTGGTCATATATTTAGGGGACATTGCTGTCCTTTTAGGGGAACACTGATATTTCTTGATGTGGTTCATGAATTTTAAGTGCTTTGATTTTCAAGCTTACAGTGCTATGGTGGGTGTAATTTTCATAAGATATTGACATCTAACCTATTTTTAAAAATATTCTTTATCAGTGAACTGTATACCAAAACCCTGGGTCCTCCCAAAATCATTACTTTTAAGAATCCTCAAATATAAATTTTGCTACTGTCCTCTAACATGAAATAAATGTGCTTCCTGAACATCATCTTTCTTTACACACATACAGTGATCTATCTGATACCACAATGCTTTTTATAAAATGAGAGGTGTTTTTAACCTCTACAATTGAAAGAAAAAAATCAATCTAATGTACCATAACTTCATCTTCAGTATTACAAATCAGAAGAGTCCTCAGTGAATGGAGACATCCTGTTAACATTTTTACAAAGACTTATATTGCAATTGTGTGTTTTTATCCATATGGCTTATTGTCTTCTTATTTCTTGATTTCTTGTATTGATTCCTCATTCCTTAATTGCTAGGATAATTCTGTGGCTGAATAGCAGGTGGTGGCACAGGATTCTGGTTCATTGTCTCTCATTATCTTGCTACCTGAGATCACATTTTGCATCGTCAATAGGCCATTTTCTGCTTTAAAAACATTATTCTCAACCCTTTTCCAGCGCAAACTTCTCTGCAAATGATTATGTTGGTGGGTGAGCGGGAGGTTTGGGGAAGGTTTTTGAGCGCCGGGGGACAACAGCACTGCTGCAGGTGGAGGTGCCAGCCTTGGTAGACCTGCCCCACGCTGCCGTGGCCTCCGCATCACACTCCCAGGTGACAGGCGGTCCCCATCCCATCTAGGTTGCCCAGAATAATCCTTGGCAGCAGACTGGGTCAAGCAGCTGAGGCTCTGGCTGCTGTGGCTAACCCAGATAAATCTTTCTCCAACCATGAGTCAGAACCCTAAATCCTTGCGCTCCTCGGCCCCACCTACTTCACACTTGTCCTTTCCATTTTCCCTCGTAGGGACTAGTGGCCCTGTTTCTTCTGTGCGTTTGTCCAGGTCCTCAAAGAACACTAATCTTTTCTTGGCGGGGATGTCAAATTGCTGGTGCTGCAGGTGATCGTGCTGTTGTTAACTGGCACTCGGGTATGTCCCAAAGGTCACACACGAAAGACAGGGACAGAGGGCCCTGGGGTAGGAAAGGGACAGCTGAGCACTCCTTTTCCCTGGGGCTGCAACGTGAATCCTAATTGAGAACATTAAAATGACACCATTTGGGAGACTTCCCATGGTCAGGTGGACACCTTGATCCAGATCTTGTCAGTGTTTCAGACATTCAGTCTCCAATCGGATGGATGTGTTTGAATGCTGCTTTAATTATTTTTCTTGGGCTTTTTTTTGGAGGGGAAACAGCTTGCTTCTCTGTGACAGCTGTTTGCAATGCCAGCTTCAGGATGAGAAGTCAAGGAGGGACCAAAATTCACTGGTGTCTGCTGGTTAAAGACCAGCAGAGAAAGGATGCAGTTTTGACTTGAGCAGATTAGATTAAATTGCAGAGAACAAAAGCAAACAAAGCCTTAGCTATCTGGTTTCTATGCATAGGAAAGAAGGATCTAATCTTCTTCCCACTGAAATCAGCAGAAGAAATCTAACTGAAAGCAAGGTGCATCATATCAAACTACATGTAAATATTTATTATTATTGTTGCTATTATTTTTATTATTCCAATCTTTAGTTATTTTCTTTTTTTTCTGAGTTGATTTGACATCATTGTGTTTCACTAGAAGAGTGGGCTGGGGAACATGTTGGTATGATGATAGATGGCCTGTGCTATTCTATTCCATGATTTACATATAATTGCATAATTTACATCTAATTGGTAGAAGACCAGCAAAGTCATGAAAGCACAGCAGATACATACTTTTGGTTAAGACTCCCTCACCAGATAATGGATACTCACGCAAAAAACGGTAAAAGGAGCAGACCTGATGATTCCACATTAAATAAGGATGTGGATCGTAGTGTTTAAATTCTCCTTTCTCTTTTAAAAGCAATGTATAAATTAAATTACTGCCAATTTATGAATCATAAATTGCAGCACAGAGGAACTCTCTGAGAACTTGATCAGTCTGAATTTTTCCATGGGTCTGTACAGGAGAAAGTGAACCTTAACTCCATGGCAGCGCATGGAAAAAAATCTTCTTGACTTCATGGAGCCAGATTTATTCCTGGAACCCAAAATGTCCTTCAGGACAACCATCAATTGAGAAGGAAGAAGACTCTAAGACATATATCTCCATTTCAGAGGACAATAAAGCCCTGTTCCAGCATAGCACAAGCACAGTCATTTTGACCTCAGTAGACATCAGGCTGCAGTCCAAAAAGGTGCTTACACACATGCCTGACTGTAAGCAAATGCTTAAACCCATTGGAATTAGCTGGGCCCTAGTTCAGCTTAAATTTTCTTTGCTGTGCTGAGTTAAACACACCCAGTGAGAGAAAATTGCTTACAGCACCCTCATCTTTAACAAGCGCTCTATAAAATGTTTGCAATGTAATCAGTGAGATGTTAGATTTAAGAATAGGAATGTACTTAAGTACCTTTCCGAATCCAGCCTTTCGCACATCCTTTTGGGACTCTGTCCAAAGCCTTTGAGATCAATGGGTGCTGGGTCAGGCCTTCTTACACTTCTGCAACTTCAAGAATGGCTGGAAAGATTTGGGAAAGAAGGACAATAAAGGGCATGTTGTATTGCTTCATCACCTTCCAGGAAAAAAAAAAAAAAGAAAAAGAAAAAAACCCATAGTAGTGAATTAAAGAATGTGGTTATGAGAAATGTTCCAAACTGATCCTTGGATTTTCCTCCTCCAAACGACCTTCAGTCTGCTACTTTTGGTTTCCTCTCTCTCCAGGACTAACTGAGATCAGCAGACCATGGATCATGTGAAGAACGAGGTTGTGTAGAAATAAGCTGTTGTGTCATTCTTTCCACCCCGGCCCTCCAGTGCTGCCTCTTTGCATGTTCCCTGACTAAATTCAAGGTTCTATTTATTTGTGTTTCAAAGGTTTTGTCTGATTAAAACTAAATAGAAGCTGGAGGACTCAATGTTGTCTGTGGCTCGTGCCCATATTTCCTATAAACTGCTGGCAAGCCTGTGAAGAGTTCTCCAAATTGACAGTGCACACAATGTCCAAATCTAATTTGAACTGCATGGTGCAGCTTCAGCTTTCAATCACACAGCACTTCCTCTAAAACAGTGACTGCAGCTACATTTCCAAATTGGGACATTTGAGAAATTGCTCATCACGCAGCTCCCTCAGTAGACCAACATATGTTTCAGCAGAATCAACAGGCTGACAAACTCCAGGCCACTACGAATTTTATGTATCAGAGAGCGCGTGTCGTACATGAATCAAAGTGTGTGTCACGCTTCAGAACCTGGTATGTGTATATCTGCAAACATTTTCCAGTATGGTTATTAATTATTGGGATGCTGTAAACAAGTCACCCTTCCTCACACGTTTTGTTTCAGCTCCACATAGCACACGAGCTCCCCTGCCAAACCGCGTCGTCAGCCCGCGGCAGCTCGTGCACCTGCTTCGCTCCGAGCGCTGTGAACGGTCTTATTGTGCTTGATAGGGCATGCTTGTTAAAATTAAGTACATGCCTAAGTTTTTTTTGTGGGATCAACACGTAAGATGCTCAGAGGAAAAGTAGGAGGGAGTAAGGAAGATTAGTCTTCTGCCCAGGACCTGGGAAAGCAGTTCCAGAGAATCGGATGTCTGTTCCCGTTTCCAGCTCAGGATTAGTTCTATGATCTTTGTTCCATCTCTCAGAAACGCGGACATCTCTTATGACTGACCTCAGTGGGGTGCTGCAAGGATAAATTCATTAATGCTTGGGAAGCGCTCAGGAACAACGGTGATGAGCACTGTAAAAAGGCCTATAAATAATAGATAAAAATATTCCTTCTGATGACTAATATATACTGGCCTTTATATTTCACCAGGTCAGGATAGCATTTTATTATAGTACACAAAAACACTAAGGTAAAAATTAGGTTTTAAGGCTGGCTAGAGAAAGGTGAGGTGTAAAAGGGGTGATGCAAAGGATATCTGTGAACTGAGAGCTTCTCTTAAATGGAAACTTCTCCAACACAGCTTACAACATCAACACAAAAACACCTTTTGCACAGCAGCTTGGTGTGTGCATGTTTTTGATTTTGTTT
The DNA here is from genome assembly GCA_034781795.1 of Crypturellus tataupa. Lineage (NCBI taxonomy): Eukaryota > Metazoa > Chordata > Aves > Tinamiformes > Tinamidae > Crypturellus > Crypturellus tataupa. Next base: position 2,189,219 of record JAWLRI010000829.1, read on the forward strand.
TCCTGTCAATAGTGTCTCCCAGAACAAGGATTAGGTGAGAATGGTGAGTTTGCAGTAGGAAGAATGAACAAAGTCCTATGGAAGTCCATCCCAGAAGCCATTCTCTACCACAGAGAAACATTAGAGACCATATCCTGAAGACCTTCCTTTCTGCCACAACTTTCTGCATGACAGCTAGCCTGCAGCAGATTGCCTTATATTAAAATAAAAATAAAGTGTATTGAGATAAGGAAGTATACTGGGACAAGGAATCAGCACTGCAAGTTGTGCTTTGCTGGGCAGTATGAATGTCTGAGAAATTTCAGAGTAGCTTTGACCTACAGATGTCTGTTTTACTCCTTCTTAAAGTGCTGGTGATGTTTGAACTGAGTTTTGTTTCTGTTGCTGAAAGCTTAAGAGGTTTGCTAGAATGGGAGTCTTGGGTTTATGTTACTTCAAATGAATGCATTTTTATTATTATTATAATTCTATCTCCTACCTGTTGGTAGATGATCTTCTTCATAACAATAGTCCAGAGGTCTGTTTAACTTGGGAAACATAGAGCTCAAAAAGCAGAAAATAGGAATCTGATTTTGATTTGATTCTGTGATGTCTTACAAGACAAACCTCAGTTACATCAGGAATCACCTCTTTCACTTGGGCTCCAGGACATGGTAGTGAGTGTGTATCCTGGCCATCCATACCATACAGTTTTATGGATCTAGAAGCAGCTTGCTTGTGGGGAGAAAACATGAATTTACTTAGGAAACCTCTATCATTTCTTGGTGACTCAGTTTCCTCATCTGAGAAATCACCATGGGTATATATATACTTTTCCTTTGTAGAGGGCTTAGTGTGATGTTCATGGAACAGCTACTTTACATATGGACAGTATTTTATATATATCATACCTAAACATAAAATTAGAGTCATACACTGTTAGGAGTTAATTATCCTACTAGTATGCATGCTCTAGTGAGCAAAGTCTTACTTTCCTGAAAACCATTTGCTCATCTGACTTTTGTTTCCAGAAATTGTCCCTCTGTTGTTCACTGCTACCACACAAGGTGGATACTGAAGATGGCAGGATGAGGGCTCATAAGATGAATGAGATCATCTTCCTAAGCTGTTTATTCAAAGTCTTTCCTTTCTGGTTAGGAAGACTTCTGAGCTATATTTCAAAATGTCACTTCTCCTTGAGTAGGTTTTTCATGCCTGTGTTTTCATTACTAACAGGTTATTTCAGGTCTGCTGCAGCAATGTACAGCAGGCCTTGTTTTTGGTGTGGTGGAGATGGGTGTGAGAAAATGTCTCCTAGCACTGTTAAAGCAAATGCCTGTGAAGATGAACACTTGCTGTTTTCCATTGACTGACTAGGACAGCATGGCATTTTCCTACACTGTGAGGTGGCTTTGAGTCCTAAGTCTTTGACCAGCGGTACCTGGCTGGGTTCAGCTTCCCCAGTGCTCCAGCTGGCACAACACTGTAGCCACGTACGGGGGAATTTGTACCCAGCACACCATCCTTCACATAATGGATATAAATATGATTCTTGGAATTTACCAAACAATAGGCAAGAATAGTATTCCCAACAGACTGGAGGGGAGCAGTTAAGTATGAAGGAAACACCTGCAGAAGTGGGTATCCATTGTTTCCTTTTGATGTTTATCACTGTGCCTAAATCTGGAAAGAATAGGATCTTCTGGCCTTCAAAAACCATTTCCTTCCTAGACTTTAGTGCTTGGAGGAATCTGTCCTTCTCAAATATTTCTGTTTTGGAGACAGTGAAAATTATCTCTGTCTAGGTGAAATTTCTTCTCAAGACTTTTATTGATCAGGTCATTTAAAATGAAGGGCTGCTGCAAGTGATACTTGCGAATTTCCTCTGCCATTGGCATTTCTGATGTGCTGGAAATATATTATGCTGTTGGTGCTTGCAGAGTGGGTCGCAGAGGTGGAAGAAGAGCAGGGATGGAACGAGGCTGCTACGTGAAGATTTCCAGACGGGAGGCCTCTTTGGCGCAGCCCTGTCCTCCAGCATTTCCCTAGCACTGACAGCTGAAGACTGGTCGGAAATGAAGGGACAGCCCCATCGTCATGCATTTTTAATCAGCAGAAGAGCCTGACCCCTGCTCAGCGGGAGGTCACGGAGAGGCCCTCCCTCTGCCTTGTCACCTCTGGAGATGGAAAGCATATCTCCAGCGCCAGCCATTTCTGCAATCCCCTGAACGCTCACGTAGCCCAAGGAATCCAGCTCCCAACGCTATCCCTTCTGGCCCGTCCCGCTGCTGCTCTGCCTGCCTGAGATTTGTCTTCTCTTTATAGCACCTTTTATTATTCTTTTGACAGGCCTTGAATAGTGACGATGAGGAGGCAGGGGCAGGCGTCCAGTGCTCCCAGTGGTGCTGTTTAATTGTATAGTTGTTTTTCTCAGGCTGCCAGCTGGTACAGACACTGCGCCTGTTTTCTCCCCCCTCAGGAGGCATTCTTCTGATGGAAGTTACCTCACTGACATTTAACTGGAGCAGCAAGCGCTGCCGAGCTGCTTCTCCTCCGCTTTCAGAGCGGTTGTGTGACCAGCTTTCCCTTTGACTGTTCCCCACTGCTTCCCACCCAGCACTCACAGCAACCCAGTTCTCTTCAGCTCCCCTCCTCTTCCCCTCCTCCTCCCAAACCTCTCATCTTTCCTCTCCTTTGCTGATCTTTCTCAGGCTGCATAATCCCTAGGAGGAAAAGGCTTTATTCTCCTCTTCATGCCGTTGCAAACCAGGAGTAATTTTGCAGAAGGTGAAAGAGCAGAAGCAGATTGGGAAGGATATACTAGCCAGGCTTTGCATGTGGCTCTGGTCCTTCCATTTCAACTCCTTGTGTGGATTACTCCGGCTGCCCCAAACATTGGAAGATAAGAGTCATATTTTCAGTGCACGGCTGGCACTCCTCATCTCTTGTTGCCTATACTGTGAATTAGCAGAGCATGAACCACTCACATAGCAACCCTCATGTGGTCACTTCTCCCTGCAACTGGTCCTGCAACTTCACCAGGGCTATTGGTTTGGCATGGTGCTGTGTTCAGGCTTTCTCAGGGCTTTCAACCTTCACAGAGCACGGGGAGTGAGAGTCTGCGGCTACTTGCAGCGTTCTTTATGATTACGCCCAAAATGACGTCTTTATCCAAAGGAGGATCCCAGGGACACAAAGGTTTGGTTGCTCTGCAACTTCACTGACCACCGTCCATGGGTTTGGTATGTGCTTAGATCCATGCCATCAAAATTCTTCCCTTGTTTTTATTTTTTCCTCATGTTACCAAACCTTCCAAATTCTTCTTATATTACTATTTTATATAGCAGAAACCTCTGGATTGCTGAGACACTCTTGCTTCACCAATTCTTTCTCACATTTCAGGAATAAACATTTGAGAAGAGGGGATAGTGAAGCAGGAATGGAGCTGTGGCAGCAGTATGCTGGGTAGGTGGTGAATGCCAAGTTTAACTGACTTTTGTTTTACTCATTTAGCTTCTTTGCTTGTCCTCCACCTGGCAATTGGCTGCTACATCTCAAACCCAGAAGTGTTCTTACTGGATTTAAAACACAAGAAAGAAGTAAGTTTTTTCAAGATCATTACTGCTACAATGAATATGTATATGTTATAATAGACCATATTATATGCTATGTATATTTTATATGCAATATCATTTTTTCCAACATATTCTGGTCCCTACTAACCCATTGGGAAAGGACCAGTGACACTAATTTTATTGGTGTCACCTTCAGCTAACAGAGCACAGCTGAGATCAGAAACTACCAGAAAGTGCAGACCAAAATGTGGATCACAGCTCCAGATTTATTTACAGTAAATGCCAGTTGAAACAATCCATATGAAGTAGTATGAAACTGTCATCTCATTCCGACTGATACAGCCACCTGAGAACGAAATCCATCTTCCTGCTGCTATAGGAAATCACTTGGAGAATTCTCTGAGTCTACCCCTCTTCACCAGGACATCAAAAATATATTCATGCAGGTACACTTGAGTTTGCAATGCACAACCAGGCAGCCAGGAAAATTCATCAAACAGGAAAAAACCCTGGAAGAATGGGTTGGTGGAGAACTTACTCCTGCAAGTATTTTGGTATCAGTTCTAAATCATGTGCATTTTTCCCCTGGCATTTCACAGAATCACAGAACGGTTGAGGTTGGAAGGGACCTCCAGAGATCACCTAGTCCAACCCCCTGCTCCAGCAGGGACACCCAGAGTATGGGGCACAGGGTGGCATCCAGGTGGGTTGGGAAGATCTCCAGAGAAGGAGCCTCCACAGCCTCTCTGGGCAGCCT
>JAWLRI010000829.1:2205040-2230447 GCA_034781795.1 Crypturellus tataupa
AAAAAAAAAAAAGCAGTGGGCACACACAAAGCCACAGCTTTCGCAGCTTGCTTTCTATGTCTTAGTCATAGCGTTTTGCAAGGTTTCGGTGCACAAGTGGTAGGGTCAACAGGACAAATCAGGACTGCTCAAAAACAGCTCTAATACTCAGAATCATTAGCGGTCTTGCACCCTGTTCAAAGTTGTTTCTACCTAATTCCAGTTTTATCAGCCTAGACCAGTGGCTCACCTTGTTCTTCAGCAAAGCCTGGACAGCATGATTTCCTTAAGTGTTTAGTCCCTTCTTTTTCCATCAGTGGATGCAGCACATGGTGAAATGCCAGTGCATCGTTCCTCCTCCCCTTCATATCCTCAGCTCCCCTGGAAATCAATGGAATCAAGACCTGAAAAACAATGACAGCATTATGACTCAAGGCAGAGGAAAGACAATTAGGCAAGAAAAGACATCTAGGATCTAATAAATAAATGAAGGGTTTGAGAGCTTGGCTAACTAAGGAAAAGTAGGCCCTGATCCAACAACACTCTTAAGACACCATGAGTAACTCAAAGCATACAAGGAGAAAAGTACTCAGGAGCTAAAGTGCTTTGCTGGAGCAGGGTCTTTGTTCATAAAAGGACATCTGGATAGCGAAGCCAGTGCACTATGTATTTTTAGTGCAGGGAGAGGTTAGCCCTGAAACTTTCCGTCCTAGTTAGGTATTGTTTCCTCAGCTGGCTGGCTTTTGGGGGTCTGTTTGGTCTGTGCCGTGGGTGTTGTTTGAAGGAATTGCTCTCCAGCAGGAAGCAGAGGAAGATTCAACAGGACCAGAGGTCAGCTGCAGGAGGACAGCAGATGGGAAAGCTCACCAGCTTGCACCAGTCAAGCTGCAACGCTCAGCTATGCCAGCAGAAGTCCTGCCAAAGAATGAGGGAGGATTGATCCATATTGCTCCACAACTGACCTGGTGACCCATCTCCCAGGGACGGAGAAAGGCAAGTACTTCAAGTGGCCTTGCAGTTCCTGCAGCAGGTTTTTCAGCTTCACAGCTGACTGTTCCGGCTTTTTGACTGCACACTCAGATCAATAATATTTCATGGGAAGCAGGCAAAAACAAACACACGCTCGTTCAGTCAGATGATTACCGGTGAAACAGCATCTCCCACTGCTTGCCAGCCATGTCTCTGGTGAGCCTGTGGGCGTCTGTATAGCTTGAGGAAATAGACAAAGAGGAAGGATCCACCTTGGTGCAGTTCACAGTGATGCAAGGTTATGAAACTCTTCCTCCAGTGCCCGAAAACAGTCTTCAAGCAGGCACTGCTGGTGAGCGAAGTGCTGGAAGGGTAATCCTGACCCCGTTGAGACTCAAGAGAGTTTTGCCACAGGCATGGGGAGGTAGAAAAAGGTATAGCCATGTCTTAGACATGTATTGTGAGGAATCTTCCAGATGCAGGTCTGTCCTCTGTTACCTTCAGGCTAATGGTGGCAAGGAGATTGGCTTCTGAAGAGCCATAGAATGAGCAGACTCCATCATATGGTTAGTCCTCAGCTCACAGCAAGCTGTCGAAAATCTCCAGGGAGCCACAGTGATTACTAAAGACAGTCAAATAATAGGCGGAAAACTGGAGGGGGCAATGTTTGATTCAATCCAATATTTTTTCTTCGCTGTACAACAAATGGAAAAACAAATTCCAGTCTGCTTCAATCCACAATGTTTGAATTGTCTTGAAAGGATAAGTTTTGCTTAGTTTTCTGGGTCAGAGAGATCTTTGGTTTAGCTTCCTACTCCTTTTTAATTTAGGTCAACGTTTTAAGTGAAATTTGCTTCCTCAAAACAAAAGATCCACCAGCTTCTTCTTTCTGGCCTGTCAAAGCAAAATATTTCAGTCTTTCTGGAAAAAAAAAAAAAAAAAAAAAAAGATTTTCACATTCAAATTGGCAGAACATAGTGTTACAATGTAAAACCCCAAAACAAGACAAAACGGAATCTTCCCTCATCCCCCTTCCCGGCCAATGCTGTTTAGCTAGATTCATTATCTTGTGACCCAAATATTTGGTCACCTGAAAATCCAGAGGCTGTACTAGGTCACAGCTCGTCGATTTAAAATTTTTCTATTACATTCTTGCATTTGTCATTCTACGTGAGCCCACTTTGTACCTTTCATGGAGAGACTGGGCACCATCTCCCTGCCGGACGTGTTGTGTAGTGGTGTCCAAGGAGACCAGCGCTGTCTTGCCCTGCCATCATCACCGCCGATGTCTCTTTCTTCTGCCGTGTGCTTGGACCCTGCAGACCATGAGCCCAGTGTCTCCTCGGTGTTCCCAGCCCCAGCTCCTGCCATCTCTCTGGGCTGGCAGCAGCAGTGGGAAAAGAGCCTGTGGAGAGCAGGATGTTGCCAGCACCACTAACAGGCAGGAGGAGTTGGCTGACAAGTGAGGAGAGGCAGGTTTGGACAGCTGTTGAAAAGGGGCTTCATCTCCTACAGTACTTATACCTGGGGAGATTAGGGAGAGAGCAAAGAGGAGAGAAAAAAAAGTGTTTTCTTAGGCTGTGAGAATGGAAAGCGAGGGCATCAAAGCAACAGCGGAACGAGAGCCAAATTTTCTTGGCAATCATCCCTCAGCTTTAAATTTGCTGAGAATTCTCATCCTCAACGTACTTCATTTTATTAATAGTTGTCCTAAGTAGGATTTAAATCTTTATCCCAGGTTGTCAAGTCTGAATTAAAGCACCAAGTGGAAGAGGAGGAACGACTCATGATGGGCACTGAGCCAGCTCAGAGGGGTGCTGGTGGGAGGTTTTGTTGCCTCTTACATGAGCTGCATCCATTTGTTGTGGGAAGCATCTGCAGAGGACCTGGGATGCCTCTCTAAAAATATCCGTCCATGAGAACTTCTTATCGAGAAAACTGATCTTTGATGAATCCCATACTCATTTGACTTTTCTTCTTGGCATTATTTATCCAGCAACAATATCCAGGGGCGTTTTGGTACTGCTGATGGCAGAGAGAGAGCAGACAATAGTCTGGGACACTTATAATATGTAATATCAAATGTCACTTCTCTTACCGACCCATCATCATTGTCATAAGCCTCATACTGTGCAATGATGTACGTCTATAAGATTGCTTCCTATTTCATAGCAGGAAGATTCCCAGGAACATGCTCCTTAACCTAAAAAGTTGTCCAGTGCTTTAGTCTAGCCCCTAAAAACTGATGCACTCATGCACATTGCAGCATTTGTGACAGACTTGGTGGAGGGCAGGAGGACTCTGAGTCCTTTGAATGTTCTGGGCTGAGACTGATGAATGATCTTGGCTTTACTCTGCCAGCAGCGTCAGGAAAGTTATAGGAATGGAGCACACTAAGAAAGAGAAACCCGACACCAATGTCTGGCTCTGGATTTAGAATTGAATCTTGTGTCTGCCCCAGAGTTAGTGCGGAAACCTCCTTCATAAGAGATGTTTGCAAGTTTGTTGGAGAGCCTGGGACATTGTGCATTTTGGTTTTATTCACGGTGAGAAGAAATGTTGCCTGATTGCTAAAGCTCATTTCTTCAGTCAAAACAAAGCCAAAATTAAAGAAAGAAAAGTAAATCTATCTCTGAGCTAAATGAACTTACAAGAAGTAAGAAGTCACCCAACACAATCACATGCCTTTTTTCTCTGTTAGTGAAAAGACAAAAAATCCTTCCTTTCTGTCCGTGTTAAGGACAAAATTACATGGCATTGGTCTTGCTAAAGGGATGCTCTGAATTTGGGAAGTAATGAAGGGAATTCCCATAGATTCACATGAATAACTAATAGTATGACTTTTCTTCCTAATCACAGCAGAGTTCCTTTGCAAGCCAAAAAATTTTGCTATGTTTGTGTGTTAGCACTGCAGGCTGGCCACCCCAGATGCATTTTGGTTAATTTAAAGCCACTGACTGCCAGATTTCTGCTTCAGACTTCAGCATTTTCCTTTATAACTTTAGACCTCTCTAATGCAGGTAGGTGTCAAATCTGACCCGAGTGATGTTCAGTGAGCCAATGATTTTCACTCCGTGCCTGCACTCCATTTGACGGGACCTGGAGGAGTTCAGGGCATGTAGACTTGCTGAGTGTAGAGTAGCATATCTGTTTAATGGCATACCTGCCCTTCAGTAACTCAAGAGAAAAAGAAGGAAAAAAAAAGTCTTCGGGTTGAATGAAGCCTTTAATTCAATTCAAAACAGTTTATTTGAATTTCAGGGTTTCTGTCACATTTTCCAAATGAAAAGGGTTTGTCTTTTTTTTTTGGAGTGCTTGGACTGAGGAGACCAAATGGCAGATTAGTGCCTTCTTTCTCTTCTCTGGAAGAATGCTCTGTCTGCTGAGCTTTAGGGCATTTACGGCGGAGATCTCTGAGCACAGTTTGATGAACTTTTCCATGCACAACAATGCTGGCCTAGCCTATACCCACCTTACAATTATTCCCCTCTCCCTCCTATTGTCTTCCCCAGCTGTACTAGTACAGCTGTTTGTGGGGTTAGAGATAAAAAAAAATGGGGCCACTTATAACTGAGATTACTTTCTTCATTCTGTACAGCTACAATGAACTTGAGCTGGTGCAACTGAGTGAGCAGAAGTGAGAGGTAAAGGAATCAGTACAAACAAGTTATCCTTCTAGGTGGAAGGGATCATTAATTGAAGTATGGCCTTGATTTCTTCTGTCAGAGCTGTTGAGCTTTCTGCAAAAGCTCTCTATGTGTGGGACCAAAAAGAGAAAGAATAGCTTTGTAACCTGGTGAGTAGGAAAAGAGAAGCCTCTACTTGGGAAACCAGCAAAGAAGGGATTTGAACTTAGCGATCTGTCTCCATGAATGAGCGGAATCACCTCTGCGGTTTCCTCTTCTCTTCCCTTGACCAAGAAGGAGGAAAAGTTGCCATTGGTAGAAAAATAAATACATTAAGAAAAAGTGGTTATATGGAGGCACAGACACTCTGAATAAAGTTGTAATCAAGCCAGATTCAGTCACACACTGAGGTGCGTAGACATATCTGTCACCAACCGTACACTAATGTCTGGTATGTTTTTTAACGTAGAGGAGAGGGCAAATAGCAACACCAAGTGAGTGGAACATGAGGTTTGACAAAATGAGAGGAGAAGGAGGGGAGAACATCCGTGGAATAATTTATTTTAGGGATTTGATGTTTTATTCTTTCCAAACATTTTCAAGCTTTGGATTTGACAATGTTAAACATTTGTGTTAGATCCCATGGACTCCTTTCCTGAGAAAGTAAAAATAGAACAGGTGACTGTGCTTGTCCTTGTGTACCTTAACGTCCATGAAAAAGTGCAAAGAAGCAGCAAGTCAGCCAATTCCCAGAAACAACAGCATATGAAGAAGCAAATCTGTTAATTCTGTGGCGCTTTCGCGCGAAACCTTAATCACAAGTTTAATGAGCGTGCTTGGTGACAGCAGTGGAAGCTGTCAGCTTATGCAGAAGGTATTGGGACCACGTGCGCAGAGCTCCCTCCCTCTTGGTTACTCTGAAATGGGCCATGTAACCGCACTCCCGGCAAGCACGTTTGTTTTGGCTGCGTGTCTGAATACTGGGGACGGTGGAGGAGGACAAGAACGCGCTCATGGAAGGTGGGTTTCTAGGAATATTCAGGGAAGCATTGCTGGGTATATCTACTCAGCAGAGCTCACAACAGTGGAACTGTGTGAAAAGACCTTCAGAGATGAGTGATAGTAGAAAACAGAACTTGGCAAGGCCAGTGAGGGTGAATTACCTTTTGAAACACAAGGCAATTTATATAAGCTTGGTGATACTGCTTATAGGGTATGTCTTACTTTACTGGTCCTTGCCCAGAACGCAACAATACCATGATAATGTTTTAAACATCTACACAATATCAAATGCAAAAGCAAAGCAAAGAAGCTGCCTTTGTGCGTCACAAGGGATTCATTTGTGAAGAACTGTATCTTTTCTCCAAAAAACTGCTTTGACAAGTGTGCATTTCACTCTCGTCTAGAAGTTTGTTTGCTTGTCCTCAAATGACATAGATAGATGAATTGAGAGCCCTAGTTTCAGTTATGAATTACTTGAAGCATATTTTTATATTCTCTTTGGCATTTCTGGTGAATAATATAAATATGAAGCACAATATAAAAGTGTATGTAGCCTCAGAAGAAGGGTTGGTGCTGTAGCTGGGAACTTAATAGCAGAAAGTCCAAAACGGCTGATAAAATGACATTATAAGTATTAGTTACATGGTCATGTCAGTGAGGATCTGTAACTTGCTGAATGCAATAACTCCTAAGCAATTAACGTAAGATGTCCACAGGATTTAGAGGAGCAGGCAGAAGTACATGCAGACAAACAAAAGACCAAGTGGGAGATTTTGTCTGCAGTGCCTGCCTAATTTAAATAACTTCCTGCTAGACAAAATTCCTTCTGCATGTTCACTGTCTTTTCAGGGAAGGTCAAATGAAAACTGTGGGAGAAAGCACCCTCCCTGCAAGGTCTGGGTGTCCTGTGCCCACTTCTAACTGGGCTGCAGGACAACAGACCTTCAGCAGCCTCCTGAAGGGAAAAGCCATTTGACGTAATTCATCAAGGTCCTAATGCACAAGGACCTAAGCATTAGACCTGCAATTATGTCTGATTTTTCTGTTTAGCAGAGGCCTTTGGTGTTGCAGGGTTGCAGACAGGAGGATTCCTTGGAAGAACAGTAGCTCAATGACAGTGACCAGTTGCTGTCCCCATTCTGACCAGAGAGGACAAGAGATTTGCATCTCAGACTTTTTGTAGCAAGGTGAAACAAAAACGTGATGGTTTCTTTTATTTCACTGTTAAATTGGAAAAGATTTTATTTTTCTCTTGGTAATCTGAAAGAGAATTAAGATAAACAAAAAATGAGCGTTTATCCTGAATAAAAGCATCTCCAAATAGGGTTGATTTGGAATAGCTGTACATGCAGAAGCTCTGTATAGTCTAAGAAGAAAGAGGAAAACACAGTCACTTGGAGGTGGGCTTATTGACTAAATCTATACTTTCAGTAGTAAAATTACTCAGTCGCTGTCCAGCCTCCTACCACTAGCCCCCATCAGCTCCTCCTTGAGGAAGAACTAAGTCCAAATATTTGTTTACAAGTTGTTTTTGTAGAAAAACAATATGTGTCCTGTGCTGTCTTCCTATGTAAGACCAGATTACCTCAAATATGAACGCCTGCTTCAAACCACACTTTCTTCCAAAAGCACACAGTGGACTGTGGCCAGAATTGTTTCCTGTGGTAACCCCAAAACTGAGCCTAGATAGCGCAGTCAGACGTTCCTTTCACATGTCAGTAGCTTCACAGTCCACATGAGAAATGTTTCAGATCCAGTCCCCGGGAAAGCCTGTTGTTGGAAGCATTTGCAGCATGACTGATTTGCTGTATTTAGGGAGAGGAGGTAGTTGTTGTGTCTTAGTAGCTCTAGTTCTCATATGTATTTTTTTTTCCAGGAAATTTGAAGTGAAAGTAATTTGAATAAAAATATCAGATCTGGACTTGGTACAGTGAGTTGTCAACACTGCGAGTTTATTCTGATATTAGAGAAGTGTTCTTTTCCCAGCTAAGTCACCTGGAGTGTTTCTCTTGATTTCCATGGGATTTGCTTTGGACCCCTCTGAACAATACATCATTGCTAAGGGAAACAATATCCCTGTGACACATGATGCTGTGTTACTAATATGTAATATTAACCTACTCTGTTGTAAATAATACCAACAAACTGGAAGTCTTTGCTCCTGGGAATTGCTAATGAAAGAGTGTCTGCAGACTGATTAACATTATGAATAAACCCAAATCATGCATAATATAAGAATTTGCCTACTAAAAACAACACTAAGATAAATAATGTGAGCATGAGGAAGATAACTCTGAAGGGACTACTGAGGAGTCCACTTGAGGAAAATGATCTCTTGAGGCACTATTGGGTTCTTTGTCTCTGGTAGTTAGGTTTGAGGTAAAGAGGAGGGGGTCCATTTAATGCAAAAATTGGTCTAATTATGCAAAATATTGAATTACCAAAGCAATAGACTCCTTCAGTCTTGTATATTAATAATATTCTAAGAATCTAAGCCCATGTGGACTTAATCAAACCAAATGAAAGAAGTCATATAAATTGCTTGGTCCAGCCCCTGATGCTCACCAATCTTCACAGTAGGAGACTCAGGGGAGGAAGCTCTTGTTTTAATTTCTGGAGGTGGATCTCCTTGTGAAGACAAAAGAAGCAGCCTTCGGTGAACGTAACTTCGTATCTCAGGTCAGTGTGGGAACTGTTATGAGCCTTTTCCTCAGGATAAATTCAAATGTTGGGAGTGAATCTGCATCAGTGTATTTTCCCTACAGTAGCACTATTCCCATACAGGTTTATTTTCTTAAATGCAGACAGAGCATCAGAAGGAGCTGGCATACCAGACCACAACCAACAAGTGCCACTGGTCACCTTTCCCTCTTATACCATGAACACTGCAGGAACAAAAGTAGTGCTGAGGTTGTTGCATAGGAGTAGATGGTCTACACAGGGTCGACCATCCGCCTTTCATGGATGAATATGGATTTTCAAAGCCATCCTTTGCTGCAGGAGTAGGAGGAGTGCTTGCTCCAGGTCTTAGCATGAGAGGAGAGGAAAAAACAACACCTATGGGCCTGTGGACTCAAGGAGAGATAGTTGAAGATACCTTCTGCTGTTATTTGATTGGCAGGGGCAAGCATAAACAAGCATTTGAACTTTTGGGTGCTTCAACCCTTCAACATCTTGGCCGTAGCTTCTATCCTACATTTCTCTTTTGAAGGCTCAGAGAGTCCTCAGAGGTGGAGAGGAAGCAATTCTGGAGACACTTAATGGTCATTTTAAACTCAGCAACCAGCCCCATCCTCTCCTTTTGATAGTTGGGTCACTCTTAATCCACTCTAACCTTACGCGGATGATTTTGTTTCACAAGCCCACGGTGATGGAAACATGATACACAATTCCACGTTATTTCTGCTGAGGCCAGGGATCACCACTCAGCAATTACCTTGACCCTCTGACTTAACAAAATGACTGGTCCATTATGGGAGCCAGTTTGGCATCCATTGTGAGAGAAGATTTGCAAACCAGCCTAAGGGAATTTGGCCCCCCATTCCTATTGAATTACAATGGGATTTGGGCATTGAATTTCTTTAGTCAATCCTTTTAAACTTCCCCTTCTTTTTAATGCACTAAAGGTGGAGTTTTAATAAGGACTCTGTATTGGCTTAACTTCGCTTCCTTTGATGTGGCTGGATGTTTTACCACAGACATCAGTGAGAGCATCATTTGGCCAGTGCACTTCTGAAGAACTCATGGTGGAGGTTTTGAATTATTTGCTCTAAAATTTATGATCTAAAAGTTTATCCAAAAGATTAATTTAGCAAAAAGAGGTGAGGGGAGGAACTGAGAGCATAGTGAATTGATGTGAACTTGATGAAATTTAATAAGCAAATTCCAAGGTGCTCTCCAAATGCAGCTTGGTTATCTTAGTCTCAAATAGGCTTGCAAACCTAATATTTATTTAACTATTGAAGATACGAGGGTGTTTCCAAAATGCTTTCCAGCCACAGTACACAAATACACTAAAAAAAATAGTTTTAAAGACAGTGATCTAATTCTAACTTTCTTCAAGATGCTTTATCAGTTTTATCTAGGTATTTGACAAAAAAAAACTCTTTTTAACTAGATATATGTATTATTAGTTATTAACTTAATGATGTGGCTTTTTGTCCTTTCAGAAAGCCCTCTCTGAAATCAGATGTGAACCAGAGTCAATGGTACAGCTACAAATTTAGAAATAGCATTAACTTCTTAGTAATTTGGCTGGATATTATAGAAGTTTCTTTGGCAAGCGGGAAACTCTGTTTTGAAAGTAGGTATTTACCTCTCCTGGCCATGTTCTTATCATCATTTTGAACTAGCTTTGCACAGGAGGTGACACATGGTTAACAATGGGAGATCATTAACTTTTAAACATCTTGCATTTAAGCAAAAGCCTCTTAATGGTTGAGGCCATGAGGCCATGCTCAAGGCAAGTTTCAAGCAGTAGAATTTTTCTGGAACCAGAACAAAGAAAGCAGGTATTGCTGCAGCCCCTTAGAGAGCCTAAGAGATGAGAAGCTGGAGAAGCAGCTCAGAGATGAGGGCTCCAGCACAGGATGTACTCACTTGGCAGGTGCATTTTGTTTACTTGCAGGACCAGCCAAGAGAGAAGGAAGCTGGCTGGGTTGCAGAGAGGCCTCTGTATGATTCAGAGGAGGATACATGAGGAGGAAAGAACATCATGACCTTCTTAATGGATGCTTAGGGCCAAAAAGCATCAAGAATGGTGAGACACCCAGGTAGAAAAATGTTTGATTTGGTCTGTAGATGTGTTTTACTACGGAAAACTGAAGTAGATTGCTCCTAAGGAAAACTAAAGTGTTGGAATGGTGGCTTAACATTCTCGCAAAGCAGAGGTGTCCCTGCTGTTATTAATCGCAGAATCACAGAATCATAGAATGACAGAGGTTGGAAAGGACCTCTAAAGTTCATGTAGTCCAACCCCTGCTCCATCAGGGACACCCAGAGCACATGACACAGGGTGGCTTTCAGGCAGGTTGGGAAGATCTCCAGAGAAAGAGCCTCCACAAGGAGCCTCTCTGGGCAGCCTGTGCCAGGGCTCTGTCACCCTCACAGGAAAGAAATTGTTCCTCACATGGAGGTGGAACTGCCTGGGGTTCAAATTATACCCATCACCCCTCGTTCTGTCACCAGCCACCATGGAGAAGAGCCTGGCCCCATCCTCCCTACAGTCACCCCTCAGGTACTTGAACATGTTGATCAAATCTCCTCTCAGCCTTCTTCTCCAGTCGAAACAGGCCCAGCTCGCTTAGTCTTTCCTCATATGACAAATGCTCCAGTCCTTTAATCATCTTTGTTGCTCTCTGCTGGACCCTCTGTAGAAGCTTCATGTCCCTCTTGTACTGGGGGGCCCAGAACTGCCCCCAATACTCCAGGTGCGGCCTCACCAGAGCTGAGCAGAGGGGCAGGATCCCCTCCCTTGCCCTGCTGGCAACGCCCCTCCTGATGCAGCCAGGAGCCCACTGGCCTTCTTGCAGTCAAGAGCCCATTGGCCATAAGGGCACATTGCTGGCTCATGGAGCGCTTTGCTGGGTTGTGCTTCTAAACAGTGCAAAGCTTCTGGACTCCAAGTCAGATGGGTCTCCATTTCTATGGAGATATGACACATGGAGAGCTTTGACGCTCTGTCAGAGGTCCAGCAGAGGAGGATTTTGAAGCTTAGACCTACAAGGAGGCCTACAAGAACAAAGGTCCAGCAATTCTGTGAACCCCTGGCAGAGGAGCTTAATAAACCCAGAGAGCCCCACTGGGCTGTGTAGTCTCCTTTCCATGGCCTTTAGTGATGCATGAGTAAACATGATGCCTAACAGCTAAATCAGCTCTGCCATATCTACTCAGTTAATTACCTTCTCTGCATTAGTTGGTATTAACATTAAAATCAATTGAGATTCACAAAGTATCTTCTACTCTGTTTCTTGCTTCAGATGTTAAATCCAAAAGAGATGTAATATCCAAAAACTATTGCAAGCACTAGGTTTTCTTGTTACATCAGTGGACTACAGTCCAAGTTCTACCAACAGATTGGACCTCTGATGCTATCAGTTTTTGGAAACAGGACAAAGTAAGTCTGCTTTCAGTGCATGAAAAAACTTCTCTTCTTTGAAATAGCTAGAAGCAAGTGCAACCACAGGGAAATGCTATGCCCACTTCAGCAGACATACATGCAGTGTTGCAGTCTTTCTAAGGAAACAAAATGTGGAGCAAGTGTAAGTTGCTAAAAGATTCTCCAGAAACAGTTGATCTGAAAAAAGAAACATGAGAGGAGACAGGAAAAACATTTTGAGTGGGGTGAGGGAGGCAGGAGAAAGCTCTAATTTTGCACTTTTCCTTTGCTTCATCTATGAAGATGGGAAATATAGTCACTAAAACTGTGTCTACATTTTAGTCTCGACACTTCTTTTTCAAGGCAACCCTTCTTGGCATTTAATGCTGCAAAAAATAGCCATGTTAGGACATATCCAGAGGAAAAAATAATTTCTTCTCACCTCCTGTCTGCCCTTCATCTAGCGGGGTTTTATTTGTTAGCTTCAGAAGCATATTTTCATCTTCTGTTTGGAGTCAGCTCCAGAAAAGAATTTGCACACATGGACAAAATGCAATTCAGGCAGAGAACTCTGATTTGGCACTAATGAACTAGGCTCTCTCCGAAGCTAGCAGTGAGGCACATATCTACTGAATGTACAAAACTGACAGCAGCTATCCCCCTGCATACTGCTGACTGTAGATGTTTCTACAGTTGCTGCAAAGACTGCCAAAACCAAGGTCTGACGTGGGCTCTCCCCTTCAGTTCCAGACAACCTCCTCCACCCTCCATGTAGGCTTAATTGTTTGATGTGCCTGACTGCTGACCCAAGTTATTAATTCTCTTTGATTCTTTCTAATATGGGAGCTGAAAGAACCCCAGTTGATGTTTTTAATGATTACAGTTACACTGATAGTATATTACAAGACTCCTTGCTGTGGACATCCCGATTTGAATAGGCACTATCCAGACTCTCTTACAAAGTGCGTAGAGTTTCCAGAAATACTTCAGTCACACTCAAGGCAAGACATATTCACAATGTGTAATATGAATAATACTGTTTGGATATAGGTAGGAGGGACATATTTCTGGTTGTGACGGACACCTCTATTCTTCTTTTGGCTTACAGTTTTTTATAGCTCTGGTGGGTTGACTTAATATTCAGGAAGAAAACAAGCATGAGTTGTGAGATCATCTGTACCATGTTGCTCCTCTCAGGGAATTCACAATGTGTTGACTCCGCTCCCTGCTACCGTATTTCATCCCCCTGTAACTGTCCTTAGATGCCTTTGAGTACAGGCAGACATTGTTCCAACTGATGTCCATCACAAATTCTCTGTTCATAACTGGTGCTTGCAGACTCTTCTCTCATGCAGATAATGATGAGTAGATTTCAGGTCAAGTCTCCTTTGCCTGTGCTTTTCCTTCCAGAACAATTTTGTGATGTGTTTTCCTCAGTCTTACATTCAGACTTAAGAAGTTACCTTATCACTGTCTTCAACTATTAGGGGAAGGCAGAGAGAAAAAGGCAGACTCTTCAGGTTGCACCATAATGAAGTGAGTGGCTTTTGATGTAAACTGTAGCAAGGGAAGTAATGGGAGGAAAAAATCCTAGAAAGAGTCATTAAACATTGGAAGAGGGGGGCAGATTTGTGATGAGACTTCTATTCTTGATCCCAAAATATCAACTGGACAAGTCCTGGAGCAAATTTCAGTTGGCCCTGTTCTGAGTAGGGTGTCGGACCATCAGCTGTGGACATCCCTTCCAACACAAATTATACTGATTTATTAGTTATTATCTTATATATCAAGGCTATTGGGATTTTATAGCATGTAATGATATTAGAAATCTGACAACAGACTGTGTGAAAGAATAAATAAAGAGCCTTTTTTTGCTATCTTGGCATTAATATAATGTTCTCTAAGGCTGAGTAAGGCATTTCATAAAATAAATGCAGGCTGGTAAGGGTGAGCAAGCTTTTTCACAAAAATATTTGAGAATGCTCTTCAGTGGTATATTTTGTTTTCCAGTTAGAAATGCAGAGAGGTTAGATGGTTTTATCTTAATATGCATTAAGTTTCACAATGGGACACTGTGAAACCAGTCCAACCACCAAAGTCAAATGAAGCCTTTTTCTTGACATCTGTGGTTTGCAAATCAAATCTTGTTGGCTGTTGTTTCTCGATGGCTGCTGGGCATCTTTGGGGTTTTCTCTCTGGCTTTTTTTTTTTAAATACATATACTGTAAGTTAACACTTTGCCATTTTTTCTCTGTGTGCCCTTCTTTCAGTGGGATATGGTTATATAAATGAAAGACTGACCTTGGAAATGATAGAGAGGGATAGGATTTTAAAGATATAAACCAAAGTCTCACATCTTAATTTTCCCTTTGTGCCTTTTCAGATTTTGTCCTCCTGATTAAATTTGGTTTAACCTGTGCTTCAAAGACATGATATATGTTAATTAATTAGCTTTTGCTTTAATTCTTGAAATAGAAATTGAACCAGAATTATCTTTGAAAATGATTCTTCCCTGGTATTTACAGTCACAAAACATTAACTAGATGTTTTGGGACTTTTATGAGAGAACTTCACAGGATAACATTGTCAGGTAAGCTTTCCAAAATATTTTGTAAGCTGTGGCATAATCAGCTCTTGAACACAATGAGAAGTCCTTTTGGTGTAACAAATTATGAAATACATATTTCTTTTCTTGTCTATTATGGGGAAGAAGCAGAACACTATTGTTGTTTAAAGTCTTGATAAAGCCTGTTGAAATAAAAGACACTTACTGACCTCTGGGCTTCATGAATAAGAACAACAGTCCTAAATTTGAATTTCTCATGTTTCTGTTTGATTAGCTTTTAATTCTAATGTTCTTAAAGCTAGTATGAATTCAAATGATTCATATGAACCTTCAGCCTCAATGCTTTGGTTTTACCCCTCTCTTCAAATAGAACAGACACTCTATCTATCAGCAAAATAAAGCACGTAATTTATGACATTCCATCAGCTGAATCGAGAGGTTACCTCTCATAAATTGCATGAAGCTGACTTCTGGTTGTCCAAGATATCTCTTTTTCTTCACTTAATAGAGACTGTGCAAAATGAAACTGGATCTCCGAAACAATTCTGTGGGAACCTAGCACTCTAGCTGTAGAGAGCTCATACAAGAAGAACAAGCAGCCTACAGTCCCAGTCAGACTAAACTGATGGACTAATCCCTAGAGAATTGCTTTTCCATTCAGGCAGGCTTGAGGAAGGGAATATTTATACAAAAGCCAATTTACTTTGCCAGTAGCTGTTTTGTTTATTAATACCGCTGAAGACACAAGTGCTTCATTTCTCCCAGTCCAGGTTTCTTTTCAGCCTGACCTTCTGTCACATGACTGGAATAGTATAATATTGCAATGTGTTACCATGGAAATGACAGTGATGATGGTGTGTGTTCAGCATAGCCAAATTTGAACCTAATGAGAGCAGATGTGACTTTGAGCTTTCATCCCTATAGAGCAGACCTGGTTACATCTTAATGCCTTTTCCTAGGAATCGTGGAGAAAGCTCTTAACACACTCTGTGATTTTATTAACGGTAAACACCAATATGAATGTATGCAAATAATAATTTCTACTTGCTGTGAACATCTTATTGTGAAGTCAAACACACCCACATGAGGAAAGCTATGAAAGAAGACAAGTCAAGAAGAAAATAAGAATTCCTAACCAACTGCAGTTCCCATTGCTGATGTGCATTATCTTCTCCAAACACAAGCAGATTCCTGTACGTTACTGTGTGCTATCAGTATGGGTATCTATTCTTTCCTAGGAAAATAACTACTTCCAGTTGCTGCAGGCCAGTATGACATGCTATGCAATGTTGTATAGCACCATGAATAAATTATGGCTGTCACCAACTTCTCCATCTAAAAAAGACGGATATAAAAATAAATTAGCACTGCCCTTGAGCACTGCTAAGAGTGAACATCTCACACATGACGATGCTGACTAAAAGAACCAGACTTCCATTTCACCACAGAGATGCCTACACAAGCAATGCATTCTCCATGTGAGAGAACAGCTACTGTGCTAAATAACCACACAGAGAGAAGAGATCTTAATACAAGAAGGAAGCATTCAAGCCAAAGATTTCAGACACAGTTCCAGCCCCATTAACTTGGAGTAGGATCAAGAACTCAGCTGGATCAAGATCAGCAGAGAAGTCTCAGCCCCATGGTAATTACTCTAGAGAATGACTTCTCTGTAGCCTGTTGGGGACAGACTGAACCTCCATAAAACTCCCTACTGTGTGCTGTCAGATGGGGACGCTTGAAATTAAGTAGCTATGAATCTTACCCATTACTATGTGTGAATTCTCTTATATTGTAAATATTGTGGCTTTATCTCCAGGTTTATAAAAACAAGACAACTTTGGCTTTAATAACCATACATGAAAAATTTACTTAAACACTAGCATCTACAACTACATATAAAGATGGAATGATCCATCCTACCTTTATGTATGGAGTCTTCCTTTCTGCACCTCTATTTTTCTCTTTGCTTTTAGATTTCCAGAAGTCCTGATCCTAAGTCAGAAGTTCAGATGAAAATGTTTATTGCTGTACCCATAAGAAGTTTCTACTGGAACTTCCCAGGTACACTTTCAAGCTATGGATAACCACCATCCAGAGACCATTTGAGAAGCCAGTTTAACCTTCTTGGCTCTCAACACCGGGCCAAAACTTCCTCTTCAAAAAACAAGGTGGAAACATTCTCTGTTTATAACTAGGTGAACCAGATCATTTAAAAGAGAAGAGGACATATAAAAGGGAAGAGGACATACCTCCATATATGAAGTCTGAGAGATGCCTTTTAAAATAGCTTTTAACAGCTGACTCAAAAGGCAGCTGCTGTCCTTTCTCATATCTCTGTTGTCCTTTCTCACATCTTCTGCCTCTTTTATTCTCCCTGTAGCTCCTTTCCCCTCTTTTTGAGAAGTT
This sequence comes from Crypturellus tataupa, assembly GCA_034781795.1. NCBI lineage: Eukaryota > Metazoa > Chordata > Aves > Tinamiformes > Tinamidae > Crypturellus > Crypturellus tataupa. The sequence continues at coordinate 2,221,689 of JAWLRI010000829.1, forward strand.
AATTAGAACCATAAATAAAGCCCTGTTCCAGCCTCTAAACTACAAATTCAAAGCCAGTTAAGGTAACAGCAAGGAGAGTATGCTGTACTTTCCCCTTGAAGCCTTGTCTTGCTGTGCTTCACCTCCAGGTTCTTGCAGCTCTGCATGTTCTGCTGGCACATCTAACTGCTGATATGACTTCAGGAGAGCAAATAACCCATGTCTGTCATCCTGAAGAGAAAAGCAGCACCTGCCCATCTGACTAGTGCTGATCTCTGCAACATATGACCTGGGCTGTCTCACCATCCCCAAGCAGGATGGCTTGGCCCCATGGGGTGCCCTGACAGAAGCTGTCAGAAAGGCCTCTGCAGGCAGAATGACCTGAACCAATGGGTCACCAAGGAGTAAGCAAGATCTTTAGGAGATGTTATATTTCTGTCTGCTGGAAAGCTACCATCCTTCCTTAAACTAGAAGGCAGGTTTCTGAGACCAACTCAAATGCACATTTAACGTGATACCACTCATGCAGTTTACCTTGCAAAGTTCAGCATGGCAGTGCCCTCAGCCTGGTGTTGAGGTCCTAGCACCATCATCAACCCTGAAGCATAATGGATGATGAGATTAGTTAGCAGCCATAGGACCGCAGCAGGCCAAACATATCACCAGCTAGAGCTGAAATGTTAGCTGAAAGCTGGGTGAAAGGAATCTGTTTAACAGGTGTGCTTGGAATCTGGCACGGAGACTTGGGCTGGGGCCAGTACCACTGAATGTCTGCTGTGTTGATTCTCTGTCTGGCTAGAGTTACAGCAGGGTGGAGGGAATCAAACGCAAATGCTTCTTCATCTGCAGCAGCTTCTCACTTGCTAGAAAATTCTCTCGGCGTTCCTGAGTCGTCTACTGTCCAGGAGCTGCAGCTCTTTTTTTTTTCCTGTTGTTTTCTGTTTCTCCAAGAAGACATAAAGGGGGCCTTTTCCCTTGGGATTTCCAGCTTAAACAAGGAAGAAGGACAATAGTGAGCAACAATCCTTAATTTTGACTGTCTCAGTACAGCCATCAACATTTTTCAGATGTGATTATGGCTAAGAACAGTGGGCAGATCAATATGTGTTTGTTGCTGAGATAACCTTACAATAGGGATTTATACAGCAGTCTTGTGTCTACCACATAGCTACTCCCAGGAATGCCAGAACTACTTTAATCCTGAGAAGGAAATTACTCCAATTTCTGGACTGTCATTTCAAAGCTGCCAAGTCAAACTTCTCACCATGCTACTAAAAGATAACGATTGGAAGAGATCTGAACACGTTAGGCTTGATGGCTTGGGACAGTTTTAGATAGCAAGCTGAGTAAGGTCTTTCTGAGCCAAAGAAGTATCCTCTGTGTCCTTGTGACTTCAGCCACATGTCAGCCAGCCCTCATGTGTGAATGCATCTGAGCGCAAGCCAGAAGGCTTCCTGATGTCCCATGGGCTCCACTGGGACTTCTGGGAACATGGGGCCAGGTGACAAAAATAAAATGGGGAAACTCACTTTGATTTGTTGTTTTCAAATATGCGTTGCCAGTTATTAAGTAAAAGATTGACTGTGTATGGCTCAGGTCAGTGGGAGTTCTTTTGCTTCTACTCTCAATATTTTCTCTCTCTCTTTTTCTTTTTTTTTTTTTGATAAACACTTTAATCACTTCCATGCTCCAGTCCAAAAATTATAACTACAGAAAAAGTCTTTCTACCAAGTACTCATACTAGGTAAGTCAAAACGAAGACAGAACACAGGAAAGCATGAATTTACTGTATTAAAAAAGTTCCAGTTACCTCAGAAGAAGCTCTGAAATGTGGAACTGTTAGGAATCCCTTCTGCACACATGTAGTTGAGTGGGATTGTCCAGGCATGGTATTTCAGTCCACTATAAATCTCCACAGGACAAGAGCCATAATCTCTTCAAAGCTATATGGTCTTATTTTCCTGCGTACTACCTTACTTCTTGATTGATCTCCCTGGATGCTTAACTGTAGCAGAGTATGTTCAAGTATTGTTCAAAAGAAACTTTCGGCATCTGCAAATGAGAACAAACAGAATTGGGAACATAGGTTATACAGGTAAATGATCCTAAATGAGTTTCCTTCCTTAATTCTTCAAAACAGCAAGCATGCAGTCAGGTCAGGGAAAATTGCTAACCTGAAACAATAATTATGATTTGCCTTTTGTGATTTGGCAATTAATTAGCATATGACTAGTGAACATTAGGGTTTATACAAGATTGCAAATCTGTAGTCCCAACCCCAGCTGGAGGCTCTGTTAGACTACACTGCTGACATAAGTCTTAATAAGTAGATTGGTAATCTCTGTTATGGGCTTCTCTCCTGTTCAGAGGGTAAGAAACATCCCATTCCTCTAGGTCTGAAGCAGGATTAATTGATTGGTCTCATATGAACCTGAAAGCCATTAAGAGCACGAAGGATGAAAAGCAATTCAAACTGCTTTATTACCATTTTGTAGTAAAGTACCAGTTTAGACTCTGGACCTACTGTGAAGCAGCAGGTTTCCAGATATTGACTGCGCTGGCATGTGCTCCTGGAAAAGAGGAAACAACTGATTCCTAAAAGCAGAAACATCTGCTCAAGTCATGAATAGGCTTTCTGGCTGAGGCCAAGTAGTGGGACTGCTGAAGAAGTCCATGTTTTCTGCCAGCCTGTTGGCCAGTGTCTCTGCAAAACAGGAGGTGAACAGTCAATGGCATTAACTCCTCCTCCATCCTCAGTGTGCAGTTGGAAAACAAATAGTTTTATGGGGCTTGACATATTCCTTCCTATTCCTGTTTTTACCAGTTAGGCAAGGAGGATCTCGTTTTCCTCCAGGACGCTTGGAAGAGCGGGGAATAAAAGGAACAGAGCAGTTTGCATAGGAGGTTAATGAAGTCCATAACAGAGTGAAAAAACCTGACCTCCAAATGGTCTGTCTAAGCTCTGAACTAGAAGAACCATCACCTTTGCCAGTATTATATTGTTCTTCTACACAGCATCTTCATTTTCAGGACTATTTCAACGGGTGTGAGTAAAACTCTACTGAAGTTTCACTGCAGAAAGAAGTGAAGAAGTCCAATTAATACAATACTAATGTTAAAATTCCATTAGAAAGCCTCCAAAGCCTCCTTCATCTGCCCACAGTTAACTGTAATTGACATAATGATGAAAATAAATATTATGAATTGAGCATTCCTATTCTGGAAGACAGCTTTGCTCAGAGTAGCAAAAGTACAAAAGTTCTGGGTATAAATATCAAGGAGGTTTAGTACCATTGGCAAGCAAAGGTGCCTGTGAAACCTGAATACCTTTGGGATCTCTGTCCTACCTTTTATTCTGAACTAGGAACTCTTTTTCTTTTTTTTTTTTTTTTAAACTGGCATCAGAAAGAAAAGTTCTCCCTAGAAGGAAAATTCATCCCTGGAAGGGTAACAGCAAAGTTTGAAGGATAGTAAGCAGATGTTAAAATTCAGTCCCATACCAACGACCAGTGTGTGTAAACTATAGTGCAAACAGAGAGCAAGGTCTGATTTTTACCAGCCATTAACTGTCTAGTCAAACTGATCAGTCATTGACAGTAAGCGTTTGCCATAGACTTTGCAGAAAGAGGGCCATAGGATGGACCACAGCTCCCAGATAGAAAGGGTGCGCTGTCAATACATGAGACATGCTTTGCAGTCCTGTACTGTGCCTTCCCGTACAAATTATTTACCCTTGTTCTCCATTTCACAGTATTATAAGGATATTTTCTACTTTGGAATGGTTTCTGCAGCTTTTGATCCTGCAGTGAGTCCTGTGAGACCTACAGCAAGAGACTCTTTTCTTCTTCCTGCTTCCAGTGAAACCATTTCTTCACCCGCACTTCAGCAGTGCACTTAAGCACATTAAGGTCATGCAGGACTTATGTATGTGATTAAAATTAAGCATGCATTTAAATGCTGTGTGAAACAGGGACCTCAATGAAGATGGCTGTTGGATCAACCTGCTATCATCTCTGCTGAGCTGATTATAACTCAGCCTTTGCAGCTTTCTGGTTTTCCCAAAAGTCACATTTTATTCGCTATGTCTTGTAGCAGAAATTTAAACCATCCTGGTTTTCTTTTCCATAACAATATGCAAATGATTATTGATTTTTCTATCCATGTAAATATTCAAGATGATGGGAAAGAGTTCCCACATTTCCTGCCCTCTCCCCTCCCCCTGCCAACAAATTCTGTAACACCTTTTGTACAATAAAGCGTGTGAGGTATAAAAATACTTTTGGTGCTTTTAAAGTTCAAGCAAAAATAAAATCAATTTCTGCAAAAATTTCAAGGTTCTGTGAACCAAGTTTAAGAGGAAAAAAGATGAAAGTTGGGCTCATGTCTGCAGCAGAACAAAGAAGAATGGTTAATCACCCACACCACAAGGATTCCTGCATTGTCCACTTTTTGGCCATTGAAAAATTCTGAGGCATAAATAATGAGACAGATTTCCTTTGCTTTCTCTTCTAAAGGAACATTCCTTTCTTGCTGAGAGCTCAGAGAGGACTCAGATTATGCTTGTAGGATTGAGAAGCAGAAGGAGATTTTTAATTTTTGTTCTGCAGATTCAGATCTATGGATTACACCAGTCTGTTATCCTGAAAAAAAAAAAAGAAAAAATAAATAAAAAAAAAAAAAAAGAAAAGAAAAGCGATCATCTGCATTGCTGCTGTAAACAGATTACCTCCATGTCATGTGAAAACTCCTTATCACACAGCCAGGATTTAACATACAAGGACTCACCTGCTGCTGTGTGGCCTTGACTGTCCATTCACACTGGTGTTCCAACTGCAATATATTTTAACAATGCCCTTCCAATTTACCTATCACCCATATTATGAACACAGACAGTTGATCTTCCTTCTGATTTTTAATCCTTCCCTCTTTCTGGCCAGAAGGACTGCTTAACCTAAAACCTTAATCCTTAAGCTTGGAAAGTCTGTAGTCACTTGCCTTCATAACCATGTTAGCTTTATCACTGCATCATCAGAAGTACTATTTTTTTTAACAGAAAAGTCGATGTGCTAAGCCTCTCCTCCAGCATTGCAGCCTTCTGATCTTTCACCCTGAAATACTGCTAGCCAGCCTCACAGCTAGGGTACTTTTTAATTTTAGATTATCTTAATTCATTCCCATGTGGGAATCTTGGCTAATCAAGAATGAGAACACTATTAAACATTTTGTGTCTTATTCTTAAGAAAAGGACACAGAGCTGCTTACCTTAAACAGACAATTTAAAAATGGGGTGAAATCCCAGAACTACTGAAGTAATGAAACCTCTGCCATGCATATGGTCTGCCATCAATAGGTCATAATTTTATCTGGGATGTTTTATTTGATTTCCAGGTGCTATAGCCTTTGGCTCTACTTTGCTTTCACAGACTTTCCCATAGTTTCATGCCTTTTTTCTAGAGAAAAGACATCCATATAATTGTGTGTGCGTGATGTTCCTCTCCCCTCTCCCTGGGAGAGGCTAATAACCTCACCTTTTCTTAGAGATGGGAAAATCCATACACAAAAGAGATACTGAAAACCAAAATTCATTATTTCTGCCAGTCATAGAGGGTTTTTTTCTTCATTAAGCCAAGCATCCTAAGGACACAAGAGAGTTTTAAATTCCTTTTACTTCAGTTCTGGCTTATGCTCTTATTTCCTTTTAAGATGCCATCTAACTGCGTTTCCACTTACAGCAATTGAGGATCATTTTTTGTGTCTTTCCATTCTTCCTGTCACTAACCCACCTTTCTCCAGGAAGGATGCCTTTAAAAATAAAGACAACTGCTCTACAATACATGAGATGCCTCTATTTATACATGGTGTACAAAATACATGCCTCATATTTTTACTCTATGCTGTCAAATTAGGTAACAGTAGATAATGGAGCGGGAAAAACAGAAACAGTCCTACTTAGCTTTCTGCTAAGTATTTTGCTGTTCATGCTAATGAAAAGCTTAAAACTACTTTTTTTTCCTGAATGTTTACATTCTTGAACTTAAACATGTTTATAATATAGCTGTTCATAATTTTCTTTCTTTCACTCATGAAAAATGCAATCACAGATAATATATTCTGCTTGTTTTCATTATAAAAAAGAAAAAAAATAGTCTGGAATTTAGCTTTCTAACAAAGACTGACAAGTTTAGATTTAACTTTTACTTCATATCAACCGTTGCACCTTGTAGAAATTCCAATTTTGTAATTAAAAAGTCATGAGGGAAAATTGCTCCGCTGATCTAATAGTTAATACTTGACATAATAAACTTACTGAAAATTGAAAAGGGACCTGTGAAAAATGGAGTTTGTCAGAAGGTTTCTATGAGAAAAGCAAAGTAGGTAGCCTTCCAGTCCTTTATGTTTAGACCTTCATGCCTAATCAATAACATAGGCATGCACACAGAGATCCAGTTACTCAGAAGTTTCTGGAGCACAAATTATACTATATGTCAGAATCACTCTGGATTTCTTTTGTAAAATGGGTACTCCATTACTAAATGCAATTAACAAAATTCCACACTGTCAGATCCTGCATGAGGATATTTAAAGGTAAATGTAAATTCATCCACTCTTTATTCCCCACATTATTGTCAGTGCACTCACAACAAATACATGTGTTTTTTGTTTGGCTGGTTGGTTTGTGCGATTCCTGGTAAAACAGGAATAGGAGGTTCTTCCTGACAGCTCGTATCATAGACTTACCTGGAATGTAAGGGAATATATTCTTCAAGTTGAAGACTTTAAGAACCAGGAATTTTACCTGAAACATGTAGCGCCTCCAGTTGAATAAATTCTAAGGCTCAGGAAGCCTATATTACTTCCCTGGAAAGACTCAGGTCTATTTTGGCTTTGCTTAATGTATAGATCAGTTTTGTACATCTGTTTTATCCCTAATACAAAAATTCATACTATACAGATGATGTAGTGCGAAGATTCTAGAAACTAATCTATTGACTTTTTTTTTGCTTATACTATTTATTTTGACAGGCAAGACAGAAAGATTAAGGGTCCATTTCATTTAACCATTAACATCTCAATCCATAAAATAAAACATGAATTTAGCCAAGGTATGTAATATTTGTCCCATTTGGTCAAACCCATAGGGTCAAACCCTATGATCAATAGCAGATTCTTTAGGAAGGAATAGGAGGCCAGAACAGCGACAAAGACATCTTTTTATGCTAAAGAGTTCCAGATTTGGGAAGATAAGCCTATACAAACTTTAATATATTATTACATGCTATGGGAATTAAGTTGTGTACATTCCTACAACCAGTAGTACGCGTGTTTGTCTGGAAGGCGGTTCCAATCTCTTTATTCCAGCCTCTTCCTTTGAACAGTGGCTGTCTTACAGGACAGTAAACTCAAGGGAAAAAAAAAAAAAAAAAAAAAAAAGAATGACTTGCTGGGCCGCAGAAAACAGCTTAAAAAATGAAGTCTTTGAAGGCGGGATCGGAGAATAGCACCTTGCCAGGATATTCTCCTTTCACTGAACATACCTCAAATTTTCAGCTCTGCCCAGACCGATTTTATTTATCCCAGGAAGCTTGAAGGAATCTCTTAGGAAAAAAAAAAAAATGACTTAATTGGCAATGAGATAAAACACAAAACCAAGCACCAGAAGCAAAACTAACGTGGGATCAAACTACTCACTATGCAGTAGAAGATCTAAACAGAGAGGAATCTGAGGGCCTCTGGGGGAGTTAACACTGTGAGGATGACAGTCAGTCTTAAACCCAAGTGTTGCTAATACTCAACCCTGTAAATTATTTGGCCAAAATAGAACAGGCAATCCCTTCATTTCTGTAGAACAATCCACACTATATTGAGCTTGGATTGAGAAGCCGGGAGCTTGCCAAAACTTTGACTTTATCAAATGTTCTTTAGTAGCCCAGCCAAAATCAACTTATTATGACTGGTTGAAGAGCTTTCTGTTCTATTCTGCTCTGAGTTCATATAGTATGCTCATCACCAGGGTCTCTGAGCATTTCCAGCAGTGCATTAAGGAAGCCAGGTGAGGTGTGTTGCATGCCGTTCTCTTATCTTTCAATGAGTTATTTGGGATGGCAGGTATGCATTTATACAATTGCATGTGTTTGCATGCATATAACCTTCACATATTCATATGTCTGCGGCTACACATTTGCATGAGACAAAGCAATTTCAAAGAAACAAGCTTTCTTCTTTCAACAGTGGTATAGCTTGCAACTGTTCTGATGAGGCCATTTCTTAATGTTGACCTCAGCTGAGAAGATGCTATCTCCTATTCAACAGATGTTGCCTTTATGGTGTGAGGAAGTACCCTGCCATCAGAGTCAAGCACTTCATCACCTTGGAAAAGAGAGGAAAAACTTACTGAAATCCCATGGAACATTATTTCCCAGATGAAACCTTCTAAAAAGGAACGTTTTATGAAGAGCAAAGAGGAAGTACTGCTAGAAGTCAAGGTAGCTCTTCGTCAGTTGATGTAGGTGGGTGGTATGAAGGTGCTAATTTAGCCAGATATGAATGCAGATGAAACTCAAAGAGCTCATTAGTTCTGCCCATCCTGCTGCCTTGTGTATGAGGAGACTGACAGCCTTCCTCCTGGCTAAGATCATAAATGAGGAGAGAGTGAAGATATTCTACCTCTATTTATGAAGTTAAGGCCAGGGTGGACCTGATGAAAGCCAGTAAGGATGCTCTTCTCTTCCTCTTCCACTTCTAAGGCAAGTTATTTGCCATATGTGTGGCTGGAAACAGAA